>JAVTVY010006525.1:0-37705 GCA_036873755.1 Hanleya hanleyi
AGTGGTCAGACATCATCCACATCAGTGCCAATAGTGATCAGACATCATCCACATCAGTACCAATAGTGATCAGATATCATCCACCACAGTATCAATAGTGGTCAGACATCATCCACATCAGTACCAATAGGGATCAGACATCATCCCCATCAGTATCAATAGTGGTCAGACATCATCCACATCAGTACCAATAGTGGTCAGACATCATCCACATGAGTACCAATAGTGATCAGACATCATCCGTATCAGTATCAATATTGATCAGACATCATCCACATCAGTACCAATAGTGGTCAGATATCATCCACATCAGTACCAATAGTGGTCAGATATCATCCACACCAGTATCAATATTGATTAGATATCATCCACATCAGTATCAATAGTGGTCAGACATCATCCACATCAGTACCAATAGTGGTCAGACATCATCCGCATCCGTAACAAAAGTCATCAGACATCATCCACATCAGTATCATTATTGATCAGACATCATCCACATCAGTACCAATAGTGATCAGACATCATCCACATCAGTATCAATATCGATCAGATATTATCCACATCAGTAGGAATATTGATCAGACATCATCCACATCAGTACCAGTAATGACCAGACATCATCCACATCAGTACCAATAGTGATCAGATATCATCCACATCAGTACCAATAGTGATCAGACATCACATCAATACCTATAGCGATCAGACACCATCACCATCAGTACCAATAGTGATCAGACATCATCCACTTCAGTATCAATAATTGGTCAGACATCATCCCCATCGGTACCAGTCATTGGTCAGATATCATCCACATCAGTACCAATGGGGGTCAGATTATCATCCACATCAGTGCCAGTGATCAAATATCATCCATCACTACCAATGAGTAGTCAGACATCACCTACATCAGTACCAATTGTGATCAGACATCGTCACATCCCAGTACCAATGAGTGGTCAGACATCACCTGCATTCAGTATCAATAGTGGTCAGACATCATCCACATCAGTACCAATAGGGATCAGACATCATCCCCATCAGTATCAATAGTGGTCAGACATCATCCACATCAGTACCAATAGTGGCCAGCTATCATCCACATCAGTACTAATAGTGATCAGATATCATCCACATCAGTACCAATAGTGATCAGACATCATCCACATCAGTACCAATAGCGGTCAGACATCATCCACATCAGTACAAATAGTGATCAGATATCATCCACATCAGTACAAATAGTGATCAGATATCATCCACATCAGAACCAATAGTGATCAGATATCATCCACATCAGTACCCATAGTGATCAGACATCATCCACATCAGTTCCAATATTGGTCAAATATCATCCACATCAGTATCAATATTGATCAGATATCATCCCCATCAGTACCAATAGTGATCAGACATCATCCACATCAGTACCAATAGCGGTCAGACATCATCCACATCAGTACCAATAGTGGTCAGATATCATCCACATCAGTACAAATATTGATCAGATATCATCCACATCAGAACCAATAGTGATCAGATATCATCCACATCAGTACCCATAGTGATCAGACATCATCCACATCAGTACCAATATTGGTCAAATATCATCCACATCAGTATCAATATTGATCAGATATCATCCCCATCAGTATAAATAGTGATCAGACATCATCCACATCAGTACCATTAGTGCTCAGATATCATCCACATCAATACCAATAGTGGTCAGATATCATCCACATCAGTACCAATAGTGATCAGATATCATCCACATCAGAGATCAGACATCATCCACATCAGTATCAATAGATGTCAGACATCATCCAAATCAGTACCAATTGTGGTCAGACATCATCCACATCAGTACCAATAGTGGTCAGACATCAACCACATCAGTACAAATAGTGGTCAGACATCATACACATCAGTATCAATATTGATCAGATATCATCCACATAGTGGTCAGACATCATCCACATCAGTACCAATAGGGATCAGACATCATCCACATGAGTACCAATAGTGATCAGACATCATCCGTATCAGTATCAATATTGATCAGACATCATCCACATCAGTACCAATAGTGGTCAGATATCATCCACATCAGTACCAATAGTGGTCAGACATCACCTACATCTGTACCAATAGTGATCAGACATCATCCACATCAGTACCAATAGTGATCAGATATCATCCACATCAGTATCAATAGTGGTCAGATATCATCTACATCAGTACCAATAATGATCAGATATCATCCACATCAGTACCAATAGTGATCAGACATCATCTACATCACTACCAATAGTGGTCAGACATCATCCACATCAGTACCAATAGTGGTCAGACATCATCCACATGAGTACCAATAGTGATCAGACATCATCCGTATCAGTATCAATATTGATCAGACATTATCCACATCAGTACCAATAGTGATCAGATATCATCCACATCAGTACCAATAGTGGTCAGATATCATCCACACCAGTATCAATATTGATCAGATATCATCCACATCAGTATCAATAGTGGTCAGACATCATCCACATCAGTACCAATAGTGGTCAGACATCATCCACATCAGTATCAATACTGATCAGACAACATCTACATCAGTACCTATAGTGATCAGATATCATCCACATAAGTCCCAATAGTGATCAGACATCATCTACATCAGTACCAATAGTGGTCAGACATCACCTACATCAGTACCAATAGTGATCAGACATCATTCACATCAGTACCAATAGTGATCAGATATCATCCACATCTGTATCAATAGTGGTCAGATATCATCTACATCAGTACCAATAATGATCAGATATCATCCACCTCAGTACCAATAGTGATCAGACATCATCTACATCACTACCAATAGTGGTCAGACATCATCCACATCAGTACCAATAGTGATCAGATATCATCCACAGCAGTACTAATAGTGATCAGACATCATCTACATCAGTACCAATAGTGGTCAGACATCATCCGCATCAGTACCAATAGTGGCCAGATATCATCCACATCGGTATAAATAGTGGTCAGACATCATCCCAATCAGTACCAATAGTGATCAGACATCATCCACATCAGTACCAATAGTGATCAGACATCATCCACATCAGTTCCAATAGTGATCCGATATCATCCACATCAGTACCAATAGTGATCATACATCATCCACATCAGCACCAATAGTGATCAGACATCATCCACATCAGTACCATTAGTGATCAGACATCAACCACATCAGCACCAATATTGATCAGATATCATCCACATCTGTACCAATAGTGATCAGACATCATCCACATCATTACCAATATTGATCAGATATCATCCACATCAGTACCAATAGTGATCAGACATCATCCACATCAGTACCAATAGCGGTCAGACATCATCCACATCAGTACCAATAGTGGTCAGATATAATCCACATCAGTACAAATAGTGATCAGATATCATCCACATCAGAACCAATAGTGATCAGATATCATCGACATCAGTACCCATAGTGATCAGACATCATCCACATCAGTACCAATATTGGTCAAATATCATCCACATCAGTATCAATATTGATCAGATATCATCCCCATCAGTATAAATAGTGATCAGACATCATCCACATCAGTACCATTAGTGGTCAGATATCATCCACATCAATACCAATAGTGGTCAGATATCATCCACATCAGTACCAATAGTGATCAGATATCATCCACATCAGTATCAATAGATGTCAGACATCATCCAAATCAGTACCAATTGTGGTCAGACATCATCCACATCAGGACCAATAGTGGTCAAACATCAACCACATCAGTACAAATAGTGGTCAGACATCATACACATCAGTATCAATATTGATCAGATATCATCCACATCAGTACCAATAGTGATCAGACATCATCCACATCAGTTCAATAGTGGTCAGACATCATCCACATCAGTGCCAATAGTGATCAGACATCATCCACATCAGTACCAATAGTGATCAGATATCATCCACCACAGTATCAATAGTGGTCAGACATCATCCACATCAGTACCAATAGGGATCAGACATCATCCCCATCAGTATCAATAGTGGTCAGACATCATCCACATCAGTACCAATAGTGGTCAGACATCATCCACATGAGTACCAATAGTGATCAGACATCATCCGTATCAGTATCAATATTGATCAGACATCATCCACATCAGTACCAATAGTGGTCAGATATCATCCACATCAGTACCAATAGTGGTCAGATATCATCCACACCAGTATCAATATTGATTATATATCATCCACATCAGTATCAATAGTGGTCAGACATCATCCACATCAGTACCAATAGTGGTCAGACATCATCCGCATCCGTAACAAAAGTCATCAGACATCATCCACATCAGTATCATTATTGATCAGACATCATCCACATCAGTACCAATAGTGATCAGACATCATCCACATCAGTATCAATATTGATCAGATATTATCCACATCAGTATGAATATTGATCAGACATCATCCACATCAGTACCAGTAATGACCAGACATCACCCACATCAGTACCAATAGTGATCAGATATCATCCACATCAGTACCAATAGTGATCAGACATCCACATCAATACCTATAGCGATCAGACATCATCACCATCAGTACCAATAGTGATCAGACATCATCCACTTCAGTATCAATAGTGGTCAGACATCATCCCCATCAGTACCAGTCGTGGTCAGATATCATCCACATCAGTACCAATGGGGGTCAGATATCATCAACATCAGTGCCAATAGTGATCAGATATCATCCACATCACTACCAATAGTGGTCAGACATCACCTACATCAGTACCAATTGTGATCAGACATCGTCCACATCAGTACCAATAGTGGTCAGACATCACCTACATCAGTACCAATAGTGATAAGACATCAACCACTTCAGTATCAATAGTGGTCTGACATCATCCACATCAGTACCAATAGTGGTCAGATATCATCCACATCAGTACCAATAGTGGTCAGCTATCATCCACATCAGTAGCAATAGTGATCAGACATCATCCCCATCAGTACCAATAGTGATCAGACATCATCCACATCAGTACCAATAGCGGTCAGGCATCATCCACATCAGTACCAAAAGTGGTCAGATATCATCCACATCAGTACAAATAGTGATCAGATATCATCCACATCAGTACAAATAGTGATCAGATATCATCCACATCAGAACCAATAGTGATCAGATATCATCCACATCAGTACCCATAGTGATCAGACATCATCCACATCAGTACCAATATTGGTCAAATATCATCCACATCGGTATCAATATTGATCAGATATCATCCCCATCAGTATAAATAGTGATCAGACATCATCCACATCAGTACCATTAGTGGTCAGATATCATCCACATCAATACCAATAGTGGTCAGATATCATCCACATCAGTACCAATAGTGATCAGATATCATCCACATCAGAGATCAGACATCATCCAAATCAGTACCAATTGTGGTCAGACATCATCCACATCAGTACCAATAGTGGTCAGACATCAACCACATCAGTACAAATAGTGGTCAGACATCATACACATCAGTATCAATATTGATCAGATATCATCCACATCAGTACCAATAGTGATCAGACATCATCCACATGAGTTCCAACAGTGGTCAGACATCATGCACATCAGTGCCAATAGTGATCAGACATCATCCACATCAGTACCAATAGGGATCAGATATCATCCACCACAGTATCAATAGTGGTCAGACATCATCCACATCAGTACCAATAGGGATCAGACATCATCCCCATCAGTATCAATAGTGGTCAGCCATCATCCACATCAGTACCAATAGTGGTCAGACATCATCCACATGAGTACCAATAGTGATCAGACATCATCCGTATCAGTATCAATATTGATCAGACATCATCCACATCAGTACCAATAGTGGTCAGATATCATCCACATCAGTACCAATAGTGGTCAGATATCATCCACACCAGTATCAATATTGATCAGATATCATCCACATCAGTATCAATAGTGGTCAGACATCATCCGCATCCGTAACAATAGTCATCAGACATCATCCACATCAGTATCATTATTGATCAGACATCATCCACATCAGTACCAATAGTGATCAGACATCATCCACATCAGTATCAATATTGATCAGATATTATCCACATCAGTATGAATATTGATCAGACATCATCCACATCAGTACCAGTAATGATCAGACATCATCCACATCAGTACCAATAGTGATCAGATATCATCCACATCAGTACCAATAGTGATCAGACATCATCCACATCACTACCAATAGTGGTCAGACATCATCCACATCAGTACCAATAGTGGTCAGACATCATCCACATGAGTACCAATAGTGATCAGACATAATCCGTATCAGTATCAATATTGATCAGACATCATCCACATCAGTACCAATAGTGATCAGATATCATCCACATCAGTACCAATAGTGGTCAGATATCATCCACACCAGTATCAATATTGATCAGATATCATCCACATCAGTATCAATAGTGGTCAGACATCATCCACATCAGTACCAATAGTGGTCAGACATCATCCACATCAGTATCAATACTGATCAGACAACATCTACATCAGTACCTATAGTAATCAGATATCATCCACATAAGTCCCAATAGTGATCAGACATCATCTACATCAGTACCAATAGTGGTCAGACATCACCTACATCAGTACCAATAGTGATCAGACATCATCCACATCAGTACCAATAGTGATCAGATATCATCCACATCAGTATCAATAGTGGTCAGATATCATCTACATCAGTACCAATAATGATCAGATATCATCCACATCAGTACCAATAGTGGTCAGATATCATCCACATCAGTACCATTAGTGGTCAGACATCATCCACATCAGTACCAATAGTGATCAGATATCATCCACATCAGTACCAACAGTGATCAGACATCATCTACATCAGTATCAATAGTGGTCAGACATCATCTACATCAGCACCAAAAGTGATCAGACATTATCCACATCAGTACCAATAGTGATCAGATATCATCCATATCAGTATCAATAGTGGTCAGATATCATCTACATCATTACCAATAATGATCAGATATCATCCACATCAGAACCAATAGTGATCAGACATCATCCATATCACTACCAATAGTGGTCAGACATCATCCACATCAGTACCAATAGTGATCAGCTATCATCCACATCAGTACCAATAGTGATCAGACATCATCTACATCAGTACCAATAGTGGTCAGACATCATCCACATCAGTACCAATAGTGGCCAGATATCATCCACATCGGTATAAATAGTGGTCAGACATCATCCCAATCAGTACCAATAGTGATCAGACATCATCCACATCAGCACCAATAGTGATCAGACATCATCCACATCAGTACCAATATTGATCGAATATCATTCACATCAGTACCAATAGTGATCGGGCATATCACATCAGTACCAATAGTGATCAGATATCATCCATCAGTACCAATAGTGATCATGTACATCATCACATCCTTTCAATAGTGGTCAGACATCATCCACATGGTACCAATAGTGATCAGACATCATCCACATCAGTCTCCAATGATCAGATATCATTCATCAGTACCAATAGTGATCGGATATCATCCACATCAGTACCAATAGTGGTCAGACATCATCCACATCAGTACCAATAGTGATCAGACATCATCCACATCAGTATCAATACTGATCAGACAACATCTACATCAGTACCAATAGTGATCAGATATCATCCACATAAGTACCAATAGTGATCAGACATCATCCACATCAGTACCAATAGTGATCAGACATCATCCACATCAGTACCAATATTGATCAGATATCATTCACATCAGTACCAATAGTGATCAGACATCATCCACATCAGTACCAATAGTGATCAGATATCATCCACATCAGTACCAATAGTGATCATACATCATCCACATCAGCACCAATAGTGGTCAGACATCATCCACATCAGTACCAATAGTGATCAGACATCATCCACATCAGTCTCAATAGTGATCAGATATCATTCACATCAGTACCAATAGTGATCAGATATCATCCACATCAGTACCAATAGTGGTCAGACATCATCCACATCAGTACCAATAGTGATCAGACATCATCCACATCAGTATCAATACTGATCAGACAACATCTACATCAGTACCAATAGTGATCAGATATCATCCACATAAGTACCAATAGTGATCAGACATCACCTACATCAGTACCAATAGTGGTCAGACATCACCTACATCAGTATCAATAGTGATCAGACATCATCCACATCAGTACCAATAGTGATCAGATATCATCCACATCAGTATCAATAGTGGTCAGATATCATCTACATCAGTACCAATAATGATCAGATATCATCCACATCAGTACCAATAGTGGTCAGATATCATCTACATCAGTACCATTAGTGGTCAGATATCATCCACATCAGTACCAATAGTGATCAGATATCATCCACATCAGTACCAACAGTGATCAGACATCATCTACATCAGTACCAATAGTGGTCAGAAATCATCTACATCAGCACCAATAGTGATCAGACATCATCCACATCAGTACCAATAGTGATCAGATATCATCCATATCAGTATCAATAGTGGTCAGATATCATCTACATCAGTACCAATAGTGGTCAGACATCATCCACATCAGTACCAATAGTGATCAGATATCATCCACATCAGTACCAATAGTGATCAGACATCATCTACATCAGTACCAATAGTGGTCAGACATCATCCACATCAGTACCAATAGTGGCCAGATATCATCCACATCGGTAAAAATAGTGGTCAGACATCATCCCAATCAGTACCAATAGTGATCAGACATCATCCACATCAGCACCAATAGTGATCAGACATCATCCACATCAGTACCAATAGTGATCAGACATCATCCACATCAGCACCAATAGTGATCAGACATCATCCACATCAGTACCAATAGTGATCAGATATCCACATCAGTACCAATAGTGATCATACATCATCCACATCAGCACCAATAGTGATCAGACATCATCCACATCAGTACCAATAGTGATCACACATCATCCACATCAGTACCAATATTGATCAGATATCATTCACATCAGTACCAATAGTGATCAGACATCATCCACATCAGTACCAATAGTGATCAGACATCATCCACATCAGCACCAATAGTGATCAGACATCATCCACATCAGTCTCAATAGTGATCAGATATCATTCACATCAGTACCAATAGTGATCAGATATCATCCACATCAGTACCAATAGTGATCAGACATCACCTACATCAGTACCAATAGTGGTCAGACATCACCTACATCAGTACCAATAGTGATCAGACATCATCCACATCAGTACCAATAGTGATCAGATATCATCCACATCAGTATCAATAGTGGTCAGATATCATCTACATCAGTACCAATAATGATCAGATATCATCCACATCAGTACCAATAGTGGTCAGATATCATCCACATCAGTACCATTAGTGGTCAGACATCATCCACATCAGTACCAATAGTGATCAGATATCATCCACATCAGTACCAACAGTGATCAGACATCATCTACATCAGTACCAATAGTGGTCAGACATCATCTACATCAGCACCAATAGTGATCAGACTTCATCCACATCAGTACCAATAGTGATCAGATATCATCCATATCAGTATCAATAGTGGTCAGATATCATCTACATCAGTACCAATAATGATCAGATATCATCCACATCAGAACCAATAGTGATCAGACATCATCCACATCACTACCAATAGTGGTCAGACATCATCCACATCAGTACCAATAGTGATCAGATATCATCCACATCAGTACCAATAGTGATCAGACATCATCTACATCAGTACCAATAGTGGTCAGACATCATCCACATCAGTACCAATAGTGGCCAGATATCATCCACATCGGTATAAATAGTGGTCAGACATCATCCCAATCAGTACCAATAGTGATCAGACATCATCCACATCATCACCAATAGTGATCAGACATCATCCACTTCAGTACCAATAGTGATCAGACATCATCCACATCAGTACCAATAGTGATCAGATATCATCCACATCAGTACCAATAGTGATCATACATCATCCACATCAGCACCAATAGTGATCAGACATCATCCACATCAGTACCAATAGTGATCAGACATCATCCACATCAGTACCAATATTGATCAGATATCATTCACATCAGTACCAATAGTGATCAGACATCATCCACATCAGTACCAATATTGATCAGATATCATCCCGATCAGTAACAATAGTGATCAGACATCTTCCAAATCAGTCTCAATAGTGATCAGATATCATTCACATCAGTACCAATAGTGATCAGATATCATCCACATCAGTACCAATACTGGTCAGACATCATCCACATCATTACCAATAGTGATCAGACATCATCCACATCAGTATCAATGCTGATCAGACAACATCTACATCAGGACCAATAGTGATCAGATATCATCCACATAAGTACCAATAGTGATCAGACATCATCTACATCAGTACCAATAGTGGTCAGACATCACCTACATCAGTACCAATAGTGATCAGACATCATCCACATCAGTACCAATAGTGATCAGATATCATCCACATCAGTATCAATAGTGGCCAGATATCATCTACATCAGTACCAATAATGATCAGATATCATCCACATCAGTACCAATAGCGATCAGACATCATCTACATCACTACCAATAGTGGTCAGACATCATCCACATCAGTACCAATAGTGATCAGATATCATCCACATCAGTACTAATAGTGATCAGACATCATCTACATCAGTACCAATAGTGGTCAGACATCATCCACATCAGTACCAATAGTGGCCAGATATCATCCACATCGGTATAAATAGTGGTCAGACATCATCCCAATCAGTACCAATAGTGATCAGACATCATCCACATCAGTACCAATAGTGATCAGACATCATCCACATCAGTACCAATAGTGATCCGATATCATCCACATCAGTACCAATAGTGATCATACATCATCCACATCAGCACCAATAGTGATCAGACATCATCCACATCAGTACCATTAGTGATCAGACATCAACCACATCAGCACCAATATTGATCAGATATCATCCACATCAGTACCAATAGTGATCAGACATCATCCACATCATTACCAATATTTATCAGATATCATCCACATCAGTACCAATAGTGATCAGACATCATCCACATCAGTACCAATAGCGGTCAGACATCATCCACATCAGTACCAATAGTGGTCAGATATCATCCACATCAGTACAAATAGTGATCAGATATCATCCACATCAGAACCAATAGTGATCAGATATCATCCACATCAGTACCCATAGTGATCAGACATCATCCACATCAGTACCAATATTGGTCAAATATCATCCACATCAGTATCAATATTGATCAGATATCATCCCCATCAGTATAAAAAGTGATCAGACATCATCCACATCAGTACCATTAGTGGTCAGATATCATCCACACCAATACCAATAGTGGTCAGATATCATCCACATCAGTACCAACAGTGATCAGACATCATCTACATCAGTACCAATAGCGGTCAGACATCATCTACATCAGCACCAATAGTGATCAGACATCATCCACATCAGTACCAATAGTGATCAGATATCATCCATATCAGTATCAATAGTGGTCAGATATCATCTACATCAGTACCAATAATGATCAGATATCATCCACATCAGAACCAATAATGATCAGACATCGTCCACATCACTACCAATAGTGGTCAGACATCATCCACATCAGTACCAATAGTGATCAGATATCATCCACATCAGTACCAATAGTGATCAGACATCATCTACATCAGTACCAATAGTGGTCAGACATCATCCACATTAGTACCAATAGTGATCAGACATCATCCACATCAGCACCAATAGTGATCAGACATCATCCACATCAGTACCAAAAGTGATCAGACATCATCCACATCAGTACCAATAGTGATCAAATATCATCCACATCAGTACCAAAAGTGATCATACATCATCCACATCAGCACCAATAGTGATCAGACATCATCCACATCAGTACCAATAGTGATCAGACATCATCCACATCAGTACCAATATTGATCAGATATCATTCACATCAGTACCAATAGTGATCAGACATCATCCACATCAGTACCAATATTGATCAGATATCATCCAGATCAGTAACAATAGTGATCAGACATCATCCACATCAGTCTCAATAGTGATCAGATATCATTCACATCAGTACCAATAGTGATATGATATCATCCACATCAGTACCAATAGTGGTCAGACATCATCCACATCAGTACCAATAGTGATCAGACATCATCCACATCAGTATCAATACTGATCAGACAACATCTACATCAGTACCAATAGTGATCAGATATCATCCACATAAGTACCAATAGTGATCAGACATCATCTACATCGGTACCAATAGTGGTCAGACATCACCTACATCAGTACCAATAGTGATCAGACATCATCCACATCAGTACCAATAGTGATCAGATATCATCCACATCAGTATCAATAGTGGCCAGATATCATCTACATCAGTACCAATAATGATCAGATATCATCCACATCAGTACCAATAGTGATCAGACATCATCTACATCACTACCAATAGTGGTCAGACATCATCCACATCAGTACCAATAGTGATCAGATATCATCCACATCAGTACTAATAGTGATCAGACATCATCTACATCAGTACCAATAGTGGTCAGACATCATCCACATCAGTACCAATAGTGGCCAGATATCATCCACATCGGTATAAATAGTGGTCAGACATCATCCCAATCAGTACCAATAGTGATCAGACATCATCCACATCAGTACCAATAGTGATCAGACATCATCCACATCAGTACCAATAGTGATCCGATATCATCCACATCAGTACCAATAGTGATCATACATCATCCACATCAGCACCAATAGTGATCAGACATCATCCACATCAGTACCATTAGTGATCAGACATCAACCACATCAGCACCAATATTGATCAGATATCATCCACATCAGTACCAATAGTGATCAGACATCATCCACATCATTACCAATATTGATCAGATATCATCCACATCAGTACCAATAGTGATCAGACATCATCCACATCAGTACCAATAGCGGTCAGACATCATCCACATCAGTACCAATAGTTGTCAGATATCATCCACATCAGTACAAATAGTGATCAAATATCATCCACATCAGAACCAATAGTGATCAGATATCATCCACATCAGTACCCATAGTGATCAGACATCATCCACATCAGTACCAATATTGGTCAAATATCATCCACATCAGTATCAATATTGATCAGATATCATCCCCATCAGTATAAATAGTGATCAGACATCATCCACATCAGTACCATTAGTGGTCAGATATCATCCACATCAATACCAATAGTGGTCAGATATCATCCACATCAGTACCAATAGTGATCAGATATCATCCACATCAGAGATCAGACATCATCCACATCAGTATCAATAGATGTCAGACATCATCCAAATCAGTACCAATTGTGGTCAGACATCATCCACATCAGTACCAATAGTGGTCAGACATCAACCACATCAGTACAAATAGTGGTCAGACATCATACACATCAGTATCAATATTGATCAGATATCATCCACATCAGTACCAATAGTGATCAGACATCATCCACATCAGTTCCAATAGTGGTCAGACATCATCCACATCAGTGCCAATAGTGATCAGACATCATCCACATCAGTACCAATAGTGATCAGATATCATCCACCACAGTATCAATAGTGGTCAGACATCATCCACATCAGTACCAATAGGGATCAGACATCATCCCCATCAGTATCAATAGTGGTCAGACATCATCCACATCAGTACCAATAGTGGTCAGACATCATCCACATGAGTACCAATAGTGATCAGACATCATCCGTATCAGTATCAATATTGATCAGACATCATCCACATCAGTACCAATAGTGGTCAGATATCATCCACATCAGTACCAATAGTGGTCAGATATCATCCACACCAGTATCAATATTGATCAGATATCATCCACATCAGTATCAATAGTGGTCAGACATCATCCACATCAGTACCAATAGTGGTCAGACATCATCCGCATCCGTAACAATAGTCATCAGACATCATCCACATCAGTATCATTATTGATCAGACATCATCCACATCAGTACCAACATTGATCAGACATCATCCACATCAGTATCATTATTGATCAGATATTATCCACATCAGTATGAATATTGATCAGACATCATCCACATCAGTACCAGTAATGATCAGACATCATCCACATCAGTACCAAAAGTGATCAGATATCATCCACATCAGTACCAATAGTGATCAGACATCCACATCAATACCTATAGCGATCAGACATCATCACCATCAGTACCAATAGTGATCAGACATCATCCACTTCAGTATCAATAGTGGTCAGACATCATCCCCATCAGTACCAGTCGTGGTCAGATATCATCCACATCAGTACCAATGGGGGTCAGATATCATCAACATCAGTGCCAATAGTGATCAGATATCATCCACATCACTACCAATAGTGGTCAGACATCACCTACATCAGTACCAATTGTGATCAGACATCGTCCACATCAGTACCAATAGTGGTCAGACATCACCTACATCAGTACCAATAGTGATAAGACATCAACCACTTCAGTATCAATAGTGGTCTGACATCATCCACATCAGTACCAATAGTGGTCAGATATCATCCACATCAGTACCAATAGTGGTCAGCTATCATCCACATCAGTAGCAATAGTGATCAGACATCATCCCCATCAGTACCAATAGTGATCAGACATCATCCACATCAGTACCAATAGCGGTCAGGCATCATCCACATCAGTACCAAAAGTGGTCAGATATCATCCACATCAGTACAAATAGTGATCAGATATCATCCACATCAGTACAAATAGTGATCAGATATCATCCACATCAGAACCAATAGTGATCAGATATCATCCACATCAGTACCCATAGTGATCAGACATCATCCACATCAGTACCAATATTGGTCAGATATCATCCACATCAGTACCAATAGTGATCAGATATCATCCACATCAGTATCAATAGTGACCAGACATCATCCACATCAGTACCAATAGCGGTCAGACATCATCCACATCAGTACCAATAGTGGTCAGATATCATCCACATCAGTACAAATAGTGATCAGATATCATCCACATCAGAACCAATAGTGATCAGATATCATCCACATCAGTACCCATAGTGATCAGACATCATCCACATCAGTACCAATATTGGTCAAATATCATCCACATCGGTATCAATATTGATCAGATATCATCCCCATCAGTATAAATAGTGATCAGACATCATCCACATCAGTACCATTAGTGGTCAGATATCATCCACATCAATACCAATAGTGGTCAGATATCATCCACATCAGTACCAATAGTGATCAGATATCATCCACATCAGTATCAATAGATGTCAGACATCATCCAAATCAGTACCAATTGTGGTCAGACATCATCCACATCAGGATCAATAGTGGTCAGACATCAACCACATCAGTACAAATAGTGGTCAGACATCATACACATCAGTATCAATATTGATCAGATATCATCCACATCAGTACCAATAGTGATCAGACATCATCCACATCAGTTCCAATAGTGGTCAGACATCATCCACATCAGTGCCAATAGTGATCAGACATCATCCACATCAGTACCAATAGTGATCAGATATCATCCACCACAGTATCAATAGTGGTCAGACATCATCCACATCAGTACCAATAGGGATCAGACATCATCCACATGAGTACCAATAGTGATCAGACATCATCCGTATCAGTATCAATATTGATCAGACATCATCCTCATCAGTACCAATAGTGGTCAGATATCATCCACATCAGTACCAATAGTGGTCAGACATCACCTACATCAGTACCAATAGTGATCAGACATCATCCACATCAGTACCAATAGTGATCAGATATCATCCACATCAGTATCAATAGTGGTCAGATATCATCTACATCAGTACCAATAATGATCAGATATCATCCACATCAGTACCAATAGTGATCAGACATCATCTACATCACTACCAATAGTGGTCAGACATCATCCACATCAGTACCAATAGTGGTCAGACATCATCCACATGAGTACCAATAGTGATCAGACATCATCCGTATCAGTATCAATATTGATCAGACATTATCCACATCAGTACCAATAGTGATCAGATATCATCCACATCAGTACCAATAGTGGTCAGATATCATCCACACCAGTATCAATATTGATCAGATATCATCCACATCAGTATCAATAGTGGTCAGACATCATCCACATCAGTACCAATAGTGGTCAGACATCATCCACATCAGTATCAATACTGATCAGACAACATCTACATCAGTACCTATAGTAATCAGATATCATCCACATAAGTCCCAATAGTGATCAGACATCATCTACATCAGTACCAATAGTGGTCAGACATCACCTACATCAGTACCAATAGTGATCAGACATCATCCACATCAGTACCAATAGTGATCAGATATCATCCACATCAGTATCAATAGTGGTCAGATATCATCTACATCAGTACCAATAATGATCAGATATCATCCACCTCAGTACCAATAGTGATCAGACATCATCTACATCACTACCAATAGTGGTCAGACATCATCCACATCAGTACCAATAGTGATCAGATATCATCCACATCAGTACTAATAGTGATCAGACAGCATCTACATCAGTACCAATAGTGGTCAGACATCATCCACATCAGTACCAATAGTGGCCAGATATCATCCACATCGGTATAAATAGTGGTCAGACATCATCCCAATCAGTACCAATAGTGATCAGACATCATCCACATCAGTACCAATAGTGATCAGACATCATCCACATCAGTTCCAATAGTGATCCGATATCATCCACATCAGTACCAATAGTGATCATACATCATCCACATCAGCACCAATAGTGATCAGACATCATCCACATCAGTACCATTAGTGATCAGACATCAACCACATCAGCACCAATATTGATCAGATATCATCCACATCTGTACCAATAGTGATCAGACATCATCCACATCATTACCAATATTGATCAGATATCATCCACATCAGTACCAATAGTGATCAGACATCATCCACATCAGTACCAATAGCGGTCAGACATCATCCACATCAGTACCAATAGTGGTCAGATATCATCCACATCAGTACAAATAGTGATCAGATATCATCCACATCAGAACCAATAGTGATCAGATATCATCGACATCAGTACCCATAGTGATCAGACATCATCCACATCAGTACCAATATTGGTCAAATATCATCCACATCAGTATCAATATTGATCAGATATCATCCCCATCAGTATAAATAGTGATCAGACATCATCCACATCAGTACCATTAGTGGTCAGATATCATCCACATCAATACCAATAGTGGTCAGATATCATCCACATCAGTACCAATAGTGATCAGATATCATCCACATCAGTATCAATAGATGTCAGACATCATCCAAATCAGTACCAATTGTGGTCAGACATCATCCACATCAGGACCAATAGTGGTCAGACATCATGAGTACAAATAGTGGTCAGACATCATACACATCAGTATCAATATTGATCAGATATCATCCACATCAGTACCAATAGTGATCAGACATCATCCACATCAGTTCAATAGTGGTCAGACATCATCCACATCAGTGCCAATAGTGATCAGACATCATCCACATCAGTACCAATAGTGATCAGATATCATCCACCACAGTATCAATAGTGGTCAGACATCATCCACATCAGTACCAATAGGGATCAGACATCATCCCCATCAGTATCAATAGTGGTCAGACATCATCCACATCAGTACCAATAGTGGCCAGCTATCATCCACATCAGTACTAATAGTGATCAGATATCATCCACATCAGTACCAATAGTGATCAGACATCATCCACATCAGTACCAATAGCGGTCAGACATCATCCACATCAGTACAAATAGTGATCAGATATCATCCACATCAGTACAAATAGTGATCAGATATCATCCACATCAGAACCAATAGTGATCAGATATCATCCACATCAGTACCCATAGTGATCAGACATCATCCACATCAGTTCCAATATTGGTCAAATATCATCCACATCAGTATCAATATTGATCAGATATCATCCCCATCAGTACCAATAGTGATCAGACATCATCCACATCAGTACCAATAGCGGTCAGACATCATCCACATCAGTACCAATAGTGGTCAGATATCATCCACATCAGTACAAATATTGATCAGATATCATCCACATCAGAACCAATAGTGATCAGATATCATCCACATCAGTACCCATAGTGATCAGACATCATCCACATCAGTACCAATATTGGTCAAATATCATCCACATCAGTATCAATATTGATCAGATATCATCCCCATCAGTATAAATAGTGATCAGACATCATCCACATCAGTACCATTAGTGCTCAGATATCATCCACATCAATACCAATAGTGGTCAGATATCATCCACATCAGTACCAATAGTGATCAGATATCATCCACATCAGAGATCAGACATCATCCACATCAGTATCAATAGATGTCAGACATCATCCAAATCAGTACCAATTGTGGTCAGACATCATCCACATCAGTACCAATAGTGGTCAGACATCAACCACATCAGTACAAATAGTGGTCAGACATCATACACATCAGTATCAATATTGATCAGATATCATCCACATCAGTACCAATAGTGATCAGACATCATCCACATCAGTTCCAATAGTGGTCAGACATCATCCACATCAGTGCCAATAGTGATCAGACATCATCCACATCAGTACCAATAGTGATCAGATATCATCCACCACAGTATCAATAGTGGTCAGACATCATCCACATCAGTACCAATAGGGATCAGACATCATCCACATGAGTACCAATAGTGATCAGACATCATCCGTATCAGTATCAATATTGATCAGACATCATCCACATCAGTACCAATAGTGATCAGATATCATCCACATCAGTACCAATAGTGGTCAGACATCATCTACATCAGTACCAATAGTGATCAGACATCATCCACATCAGTACCAATAGTGATCAGATATCATCCACATCAGTATCAATAGTGGTCAGATATCATCTACATCAGTACCAATAATGATCAGATATCATCCACATCAGTACCAATAGTGATCAGACATCATCTACATCACTACCAATAGTGGTCAGACATCATCCACATCAGTACCAATAGTGGTCAGACATCATCCACATGAGTACCAATAGTGATCAGACATCATCCGTATCAGTATCAATATTGATCAGACATTATCCACATCAGTACCAATAGTGATCAGATATCATCCACATCAGTACCAATAGTGGTCAGATATCATCCACACCAGTATCAATATTGATCAGATATCATCCACATCAGTATCAATAGTGGTCAGACATCATCCACATCAGTACCAATAGTGGTCAGACATCATCCACATCAGTATCAATACTGATCAGACAACATCTACATCAGTACCTATAGTGATCAGATATCATCCACATAAGTCCCAATAGTGATCAGACATCATCTACATCAGTACCAATAGTGGTCAGACATCACCTACATCAGTACCAATAGTGATCAGACATCATCCACATCAGTACCAATAGTGATCAGATATCATCCACATCAGTATCAATAGTGGTCAGATATCATCTACATCAGTACCAATAATGATCAGATATCATCCACCTCAGTACCAATAGTGATCAGACATCATCTACATCACTACCAATAGTGGTCAGACATCATCCACATCAGTACCAATAGTGATCAGATATCATCCACATCAGTACTAATAGTGATCAGACATCATCTACATCAGTACCAATAGTGGTCAGACATCATCCACATCAGTACCAATAGTGGCCAGATATCATCCACATCGGTATAAATAGTGGTCAGACATCATCCCAATCAGTACCAATAGTGATCAGACATCATCCACATCAGTACCAATAGTGATCAGACATCATCCACATCAGTTCCAATAGTGATCCGATATCATCCACATCAGTACCAATAGTGATCATACATCATCCACATCAGCACCAATAGTGATCAGACATCATCCACATCAGTACCATTAGTGATCAGACATCAACCACATCAGCACCAATATTGATCAGATATCATCCACATCTGTACCAATAGTGATCAGACATCATCCACATCATTACCAATATTGATCAGATATCATCCACATCAGTACCAATAGTGATCAGACATCATCCACATCAGTACCAATAGCGGTCAGACATCATCCACATCAGTACCAATAGTGGTCAGATATAATCCACATCAGTACAAATAGTGATCAGATATCATCCACATCAGAACCAATAGTGATCAGATATCATCGACATCAGTACCCATAGTGATCAGACATCATCCACATCAGTACCAATATTGGTCAAATATCATCCACATCAGTATCAATATTGATCAGATATCATCCCCATCAGTATAAATAGTGATCAGACATCATCCACATCAGTACCATTAGTGGTCAGATATCATCCACATCAATACCAATAGTGGTCAGATATCATCCACATCAGTACCAATAGTGATCAGATATCATCCACATCAGTATCAATAGATGTCAGACATCATCCAAATCAGTACCAATTGTGGTCAGACATCATCCACATCAGGACCAATAGTGGTCAAACATCAACCACATCAGTACAAATAGTGGTCAGACATCATACACATCAGTATCAATATTGATCAGATATCATCCACATCAGTACCAATAGTGATCAGACATCATCCACATCAGTTCAATAGTGGTCAGACATCATCCACATCAGTGCCAATAGTGATCAGACATCATCCACATCAGTACCAATAGTGATCAGATATCATCCACCACAGTATCAATAGTGGTCAGACATCATCCACATCAGTACCAATAGGGATCAGACATCATCCCCATCAGTATCAATAGTGGTCAGACATCATCCACATCAGTACCAATAGTGGTCAGACATCATCCACATGAGTACCAATAGTGATCAGACATCATCCGTATCAGTATCAATATTGATCAGACATCATCCACATCAGTACCAATAGTGGTCAGATATCATCCACATCAGTACCAATAGTGGTCAGATATCATCCACACCAGTATCAATATTGATCAGATATCATCCACATCAGTATCAATAGTGGTCAGACATCATCCGCATCCGTAACAATAGTCATCAGACATCATCCACATCAGTATCATTATTGATCAGACATCATCCACATCAGTACCAATAGTGATCAGACATCATCCACATCAGTATCAATATTGATCAGATATTATCCACATCAGTATGAATATTGATCAGACATCATCCACATCAGTACCAGTAATGACCAGACATCATCCACATCAGTACCAATAGTGATCAGATATCATCCACATCAGTACCAATAGTGATCAGACATCCACATCAATACCTATAGCGATCAGACATCATCACCATCAGTACCAATAGTGATCAGACATCATCCACTTCAGTATCAATAGTGGTCAGACATCATCCCCATCAGTACCAGTCGTGGTCAGATATCATCCACATCAGTACCAATGGGGGTCAGATATCATCAACATCAGTGCCAATAGTGATCAGATATCATCCACATCACTACCAATAGTGGTCAGACATCACCTACATCAGTACCAATTGTGATCAGACATCGTCCACATCAGTACCAATAGTGGTCAGACATCACCTACATCAGTACCAATAGTGATAAGACATCAACCACTTCAGTATCAATAGTGGTCTGACATCATCCACATCAGTACCAATAGTGGTCAGATATCATCCACATCAGTACCAATAGTGGTCAGCTATCATCCACATCAGTAGCAATAGTGATCAGACATCATCCCCATCAGTACCAATAGTGATCAGACATCATCCACATCAGTACCAATAGCGGTCAGGCATCATCCACATCAGTACCAAAAGTGGTCAGATATCATCCACATCAGTACAAATAGTGATCAGATATCATCCACATCAGTACAAATAGTGATCAGATATCATCCACATCAGAACCAATAGTGATCAGATATCATCCACATCAGTACCCATAGTGATCAGACATCATCCACATCAGTACCAATATTGGTCAAATATCATCCACATCAGTATCAATATTGATCAGATATCATCTCCATCAGTATAAATAGTGATCAGACATCATCCACATCAGTACCATTAGTGGTCAGATATCATCCACATCAATACCAATAGTGGTCAGATATCATCCACATCAGTACCAATAGTGATCAGATATCATCCACATCAGAGATCAGACATCATCCAAATCAGTACCAATTGTGGTCAGACATCATCCACATCAGTACCAATAGTGGTCAGACATCAACCACATCAGTACAAATAGTGGTCAGACATCATACACATCAGTATCAATATTGATCAGATATCATCCACATCAGTACCAATAGTGATCAGACATCATCCACATGAGTTCCAACAGTGGTCAGACATCATGCACATCAGTGCCAATAGTGATCAGACATCATCCACATCAGTACCAATAGGGATCAGATATCATCCACCACAGTATCAATAGTGGTCAGACATCATCCACATCAGTACCAATAGGGATCAGACATCATCCCCATCAGTATCAATAGTGGTCAGCCATCATCCACATCAGTACCAATAGTGGTCAGACATCATCCACATGAGTACCAATAGTGATCAGACATCATCCGTATCAGTATCAATATTGATCAGACATCATCCACATCAGTACCAATAGTGGTCAGATATCATCCACATCAGTACCAATAGTGGTCAGATATCATCCACACCAGTATCAATATTGATCAGATATCATCCACATCAGTATCAATAGTGGTCAGACATCATCCACACCAGTACCAATTGTGGTCAGACATCATCCGCATCCGTAACAATAGTCATCAGACATCATCCACATCAGTATCATTATTGATCAGACATCATCCACATCAGTACCAATAGTGATTAGACATCATCCACATCAGTATCAATATTGATCAGATATTATCCACATCAGTGTGAATATTGATCAGACATCATCCACATCAGTACCAGTAATGATCAGACATCATCCACATCAGTACCAATAGAGATCAGATATCATCCACATCAGTACCAATAGTGATCAGACATCCACATCAATACCTATAGCGATCAGACATCATCACCATCAGTACCAATAGTGATCAGACATCATCCACTTCAGTATCAATAGTGGTCAGACATCATCCCCATCAGTACCAGTCGTGGTCAGATATCATCCACATCAGTACCAATGGGGGTCAGATATCATCCACATCAGTGCCAATAGTGATCAGATATCATCCACATCACTACCAATAGTGGTCAGACATCACCTACATCAGTACCAATTGTGATCAGACATTGTTCACATCAGTACCAATAGTGGTCAGACATCACCTACATCAGTCCCAATAGTGATAAGACATCAACCACTTCAGTATCAATAGTGGTCTGACATCATCCACATCAGTACCAATAGTGGTCAGATATCATCCACATCAGTACCAATAGTGGTCAGCTATCATCCACATCAGTACCAATAGTGATCAGATATCATCCCCATCAGTACCAATAGTGATCAGACATCATCCACATCAGTACCAATAGCGGTCAGATATCATCCACATCAGTACAAATAGTGATCAGATATCACCCACATCAGTACAAATAGTGATCAGATATCATCCACATCAGAACCAAAAGTGATCAGATATCATCCACATCAGTACCCATAGTGATCAGACATCATCCACATCAGTACCAATATTGGTCAAATATCATCCACATCAGTATCAATATTGATCGGATATCATCCCCATCAGTATAAATAGTGATCAGACATCATCCACATCAGTACCATTAGTGGTCAGATATCATCCACATCAATACCAATAGTGGTCAGATATCATCCACATCAGTACCAATAGTGATCAGATATCATCCACATCAGAGATCAGACATCATCCACATCAGTATCAATAGATGTCAGACATCATCCAAATCAGTACCAATTGTGGTCAGACATCATTCCACATCAGCACTAATAGTGGTCAGACATCAACCACATCAGTACAAATAGTGGTCAGACGTAAGCACATCAGTATCAATATTGTTCGGAATCTATAATGCACATCAGTACCATTAGTGATCAGACATCATCCACATCAGTTCCTATAGTGGTCAGACATCATCCACATCAGTCCCAATAGTGATCAGACATCATCCACATCAGTACCAATAGTGATCAGATATCATCCACCACAGTCTCAATAGTGGTCAGACATCATCCACATCAGTACCAATAGGGATCAGACATCATCCCCATCAGTATCAATAGTGGTCAGACATCATCCACATCAGTACCAATAGTGGTCAGACATCATCCACATGAGTACCAATAGTGATCAGACATCATCCGTATCAGTATCAATATTGATCAGACATCATCCACATCAGTACCAATAGTGGTCAGATATCATCCACATCAGTACCAATAGTGGTCAGATATCATCCACACCAGTATCAATATTGATCAGATATCATCCACATCAGTATCAATAGTGGTCAGACATCATCCGCATCCGTAACAATAGTCATCAGACATCATCCACATCAGTATCATTATTGATCAGACATCATCCACATCAGTACCAATAGTGATCAGACATCATCCACATCAGTATCAATATTGATCAGATATTATCCACATCAGTATGAATATTGATCAGACATCATCCACATCAGTACCAGTAATGACCAGACATCATCCACATCAGTACCAATAGTGATCAGATATCATCCACATCAGTACCAATAGTGATCAGACATCCACATCAATACCTATAGCGATCAGACATCATCACCATCAGTACCAATAGTGATCAGACATCATCCACTTCAGTATCAATAGTGGTCAGACATCATCCCCATCAGTACCAGTCGTGGTCAGATATCATCCACATCAGTACCAATGGGGGTCAGATATCATCAACATCAGTGCCAATAGTGATCAGATATCATCCACATCACTACCAATAGTGGTCAGACATCACCTACATCAGTACCAATTGTGATCAGACATCGTCCACATCAGTACCAATAGTGGTCAGACATCACCTACATCAGTACCAATAGTGATAAGACATCAACCACTTCAGTATCAATAGTGGTCTGACATCATCCACATCAGTACCAATAGTGGTCAGATATCATCCACATCAGTACCAATAGTGGTCAGCTATCATCCACATCAGTACCCATAGCGATCAGATATCATCCCCATCAGTACCAATAGTGATCAGACATCATCCACATCAGTACCAATAGTGGTCAGATATCATCCACATCGGTACCAATAGTGGTCAGATATCATCTACATCAGTACCAATAGTTTTCAGACATCATCCACATCAGTATCAATAGTGGTCAGACATCATCCACATCAGTACCAATAGTGGTCAGATATCATCCACATCAGTAACAATAGTGATCAGACATCATCCACATCAGTACCAATAGTGATCAGATATCAACCCCATCAGTACCAATAGTGATCAGACATCATCCACATCAGTACCAATAGTGGTCAGATATCATCCACATCAGTACCAATAGTGGTCAGATATCATCTACATCAGTACCAATAGTGGTCAGACATCATCCACATCAGTATCAATAGTGGTCAGATATCATCCACATCAGTACCAATAGTGGTCAGCTATCATCCACATCAGTACCAATAGTGGTCAGATATCATCCACATCAGTATCAATAGTGGTCAGATATCATCTACATCAGTACCAATAGTGATCAGATATCATCCGCATCAGTACCAATGGTGATCAGATATCATTCACATCAGTTACAATAGTGATCAGATATCATCCACATCAGTATCAATAGTGGTCAGATATCATCCACATCAGTACCAACAGTGGTCAGACATCATCCACATCAGTACCAATAGTGGTCAGATATCATCCACATCAGTACCATTAGTGGTCAGACATCATCCACATCAGTACCAATAGTGATCAGATATCATCCACATCAGTACCAACAGTGATCAGACATCATCTACATCAGTACCAATAGTGGTCAGACATCATCTACATCAGCACCAATAGTGATCAGACATCATCCACATCAGTACCAATAGTGATCAGATATCATCCATATCAGTATCAATAGTGGTCAGATATCATCTACATCAGTACCAATAATGATCAGATATCATCCACATCAGAACCAATAGTGATCAGACATCATCCACATCACTACCAATAGTGGTCAGACATCATCCACATCAGTACCAATAGTGATCAGATATCATCCACATCAGTACCAATAGTGATCAGACATCATCTACATCAGTACCAATAGTGGTCAGACATCATCCACATCAGTACCAATAGTGGCCAGATATCATCCACATCGGTATAAATAGTGGTCAGACATCATCCCAATCAGTACCAATAGTGATCAGACATCATCCACATCAGCACCAATAGTGATCAGACATCATCCACATCAGTACCAATAGTGATCAGACATCATCCACATCAGTACCAATAGTGATCAGATATCATCCACATCAGTACCAATAGTGATCAGACATCATCCACATCAGCACCAATAGTGATCAGACATCATCCACATCAGTACCAATAGTGATCAGACATCATCCACATCAGTACCAATATTGCTCAGATATCATCCACATCAGTACAATAGTGATCAGACATCATCCACATCAGTACCAATATTGATCAGATATCATCCCCATCAGTAACATTAGTGATCAGACATCTTCCACATCAGTCACAATAGTGATCAGACATCATTCACATCAGTATCAATAGTGATCAGATATCATCCACATCAGTACCAATAGTGATCAGATATCATCCACATCAGTACCAATAGTGGTAAGACATCATCCACATCAGTACCAATAGTGATCAGGCATCATCCACATCAGTATCAATACTGATAAGACATCTACATCAGTACCAATAGTGATCAGATATCATCCACATAAGTACCAATAGTGATCAGACATCATCTACATCAGTACCAATAGTTGTCAGCCATCACCTACATCAGTACCAATAGTGTTCAGACATCATCCACATCAGTACCAATAGTGATCAGATATCATCCACATCAGTACCGAAAGTGGTCAGATATCATCTACATCAGTACCAATAATGATCAGATATCATCCACATCAGTACCAATAGTGATCAGACATCATCTACATCACTACCAATAGTGGTCAGACATCATCCACATCAGTACCAATAGTGATCAGATATCATCCACATCAGTACTAATAGTGATCAGACATCATCTACATCAGTACCAATAGTGGTCAGACATCATCCACATCAGTACCAATAGTGGCCAGATATCATCCACATCGGTATAAATAGTGGTCAGACATCATCCAATCAGTACCAATAGTGATCAGACATCATCCACATCAGTACCAATAGTGATCCGATATCATCCACATCATTACCAATAGTGATCATAGATCATCCACATCAGCACCAATAGTGATCAGACATCATCCACATCAGTACCATTAGTGATCAGACATCAACCACATCAGCACCAATATTGATCTGATATCATCCACATCAGTACCAATAGTGATCAGACATCATCCACATCATTACCAATATTGATCAGATATCATCCACATCAGTACCAATAGTGACCAGACATCATCCACATCAGTACCAATAGCGGTCAGATATCATCCACATCAGTACCAATAGTGGTCAGATATCATCCACATCAGTACAAATAGTGATCAGATATCATCCACATCAGTACAAATAGTGATCAGATATCATCCACATCAGTACCCATAGTGATCAGACATCATCCACATCAGTACCAATATTGGTCAAATATCATCCACATCAGTATCAATATTGATCAGATATCATCCCCATCAGTATAAATAGTGATCAGACATCATCCACATCAGTACCATTAGTGGGCAGATATCATCCACATCAATACCAATAGTGGTCAGATATCATCCACATCAGTACCAATAGTGATCAGATATCATCCACATCAGAGATCAGACATCATCCACATCAGTATCAATAGATGTCAGACATCATCCAAATCAGTACCAATTGTGGTCAGACATCATCCACATCAGTACCAATAGTGGTCAGACATCAACCACATCAGTACAAGTAGTGGTCAGACATCGTACACATCAGTATCAATTGTGATCAGACATCATCCACATCAGTACCAATAGTGGTCAGACATCAACCACATCAGTACAAGTAGTGGTCAGACATCATACACATCAGTATCAATAGTGATCAGATATCATCCACATCAGTACCAATAGTGATCAGACATCATCCACACCAGTTCCAATAGTGGTCAGACATCATCCACATCAGTGCCAATAGTGATCAGACATCAACCACATCAGTCCCAATAGTGATCAAATATCATCCACCACAGTCTCAATAGTGGTCAGACATCATCCACATCAGTACCAATAGTGGTCAGACATCATCCACATGAGTACGAATAGTGATCAGACATCATCCATATCAGTCTCAATATTGATCAGACATCATCCACATCAGTACCAATAGTGATCAGATAACATCGACATCAGTACCAATAGTGGTCAGATATCATCCACACCAGTATCAATATTGATCAGATATCATCCACATCAGTATCAATAGTGGTCAGACATCATCCACATCAGTACCAATAGTGGTCAGACATCATCCGCATCAGTAACAATAGTGATCAGACATCATCCACATCAGTATCATTATTAATCAGACATCATCCACATCAGTACCAATAGTGATCAGACATCATCCACATCAGTATCAATATTGATCAGATATTATCCACATCAGTATGAATATTGATCAGACATCATCCACATCAGTACCAGTAATGATCAGACATCATCCACATCAGTACCAATAGTGATCAGATATCATCCACATCAGTACCAATAGTGATCAGACATCCACATCAATACCTATAGCGATCAGACATCATCCCCATCAGTACCAATAGTGATCAGACATCATCCACTTCAGTATCAATAGTGGTCAGACATCATCCCCATCAGTACCAGTCGTGGTCAGATATCATCCATATCAGTACCAATGGGGGTCAGATATCATCAACATCAGTGCCAATAGTGATCAGATATCATCCACATCAGTACCAATAGTGGTCAGACATCAACTACATCAGTACCAATAGTGATCAGACATCGTCCACATCAGTACCAATAGTGGTCAGACATCATCTACATCAGTACCAATAGTGATAAGACATCAACCACTTCAGTGTCAATAGTGGTCAGATATCATCCACATCAGTACCAATGGTGGTCAGATATCATCACCATCAGTATCAATATTGGTCAGATATCATCCACATCTGTATCAATAGTGATCAGATATCATCCACATCAGTACCAATAGTGGTCAGATATCATCCACATCAGCATCAATATTGATCAGATATCATCCACATCAGTACCAATAGTAATCAGACATCATCCACATCAGTACCAATAGTGATCAGACATCATCCCCATCAGTATCAATATTGATCAAATATCAGCCCCATCAGTATCACTATTGATCAGATATCATCCACATCAGTACCAATAGTGATCAGACATCATCCACATTAGTATCAATATTGATCAGATATCCTCCACATCAATAGTGATCAGACATCATCCACATCAGTTCCAATAGTGGTGAGACATCATCCATCTCAGTGCCAATAGTGACCAGACATCATCCACATCAGTACCAATAGTGATCAGATATCATCCACATCAGTATCAATAGTGGTCAGACATTATCCACATCGGTACCAATAGTGATCAGACATCATCCCCATCAGTATCAATATTGTTCATACATCATCCACATCAGTACCAATAGTGATCAGATATTATCCACATCAGTACCAATAGTGATCAGATATCATCCACATCAGTATCAATATTGATCAGATATCATCCACATCAGTACCAATAGTGATCAGACATGATCCACATCAGTACCAATAGAGATCAGACGTCATCCACATCAGTATCAATATTGATCAGACATCATCCCCATCAGTATCAATAGTGATCAGATATCATCCACATCAGTACCAATATTGATCAGACATCATCCACATCAGTACCAATAGTGATCAGATATCGTCCACATCAGTACCAATATTGATCAGATATCATCCACAACAGTATCAATATTGATCAGATATCATCCACATCAGTACCAATATTGATCAGATATCATCCACAACAGTATCAATATTGATCAGATATCATCCACATCAGTACCAATAGTGGTCAGATATCATCCACATCAGTACCATTAGTGGTCAGACATCATCCACATCAGTACCAATAGTGATCAGATATCATCCACATCAGTACCAATAGTGATCAGACATCATCTACATCAGTACCAATAGTGGTCAGACATCATCTACATCAGCACCAATAGTGATCAGACATCATCCACATCAGTACCAATAGTGATCAGATATCATCCATATCAGTATCAATAGTGGTCAGATATCATCTACATCAGTACCAATAATGATCAGATATCATCCACATCAGTACCAATAGTGATCAGACATCATCCACATCACTACCAATAGTGGTCAGACATCATCCACATCAGTACCAATAGTGATCAGATATTATCCACATCAGTACCAATAGTGATCAGACATCATCTACATCAGTACCAATAGTGGTCAGACATCATCCACATCAGTACCAATAGTGGCCAGATATCATCCACATCGGTATAAATAGTGGTCAGACATCATCCCAATCAGAACCAATAGTGATCAGACATCATCCACATCAGCACCAATAGTGATCAGACATCATCCACATCAGTACCAATAGTGATCAGACATCATCCACATCAGTACCAATAGTGATCAGATATCATCCACATCAGTACCAATAGTGATCATACATCATCCACATCAGCACCAATAGTGATCAGACATCATCCACATCAGTACCAATAGTGATCAGACATCATCCACATCAGTACCAATATTGCTCAGATATCATCCACATCAGTACCAATAGTGATCAGACATCATCCACATCAGTACCAATATTGATCAGATATCATCCCCATCAGTAACAATAGTGATCAGACATCTTCCACATCAGTCACAATAGTGATCAGACATCATTCACATCAGTACCAATAGTGATCAGATATCATCGACATCAGTACCAATAGTTATCAGATATCATCCACATCAGTACCAATAGTGGTCAGACATCATCCACATCAGTACCAATAGTGATCAGGCATCATCCACATCAGTATCAATACTGATCAGACATCTACATCAGTACCAATAGTGATCAGACATCATCCACATCATTACCAATATTGATCAGATATCATCCACATCAGTACCAATAGTGATCAGACATCATCCACATCAGTACCAATAGCGATCAGACATCATCCACATCAGTACCAATAGTGGTCAGATATCATCCACATCAGTACAAATAGTGATCAGATATCATCCACATCAGTACAAATAGTGATCAGATATCATCCACATCAGTACCCATAGTGATCAGACATCATCCACATCAGTACCAATATTGGTCAAATATCATCCACATCAGTATCAATATTGATCAGATATCATCCCCATCAGTATAAATAGTGATCAGACATCATCCACATCAGTACCATTAGTGCGCAGATATCATCCACATCAATACCAATAGTGGTCAGATATCATCCACATCAGTACCAATAGTGATCAGATATCATCCACATCAGAGATCAGACATCATCCACATCAGTATCAATAGATGTCAGACATCATCCAAATCAGTACCAATTGTGGTCAGACATCATCCACATCAGTACCAATAGTGGTCAGACATCAACCACATCAGTTCAAGTAGTGGTCAGACATCATACACATCAGTATCAATATTGATCAGATATCATCCACATCAGTACCAATAGTGATCAGACATCATCCACATCAGTTCCAATAGTGGTCAGACATCATCCACATCAGTGCCAATAGTGATCAGACATCAACCACATCAGTACCAATAGTGATCAAATATCATCCACCACAGTATCAATAGTGGTCAGACATCATCCACATCAGTACCAATAGTGGTCAGACATCATCCACACGAGTACGAATAGTGATCAGACATCATCCATATCAGTATCAATATTGATCAGACATCATCCACATCAGTACCAATAGTGATCAGATAACATCGACATCAGTACCAATAGTGGTCAGATATCATCCACACCAGTATCAATATTGATCAGATATCATCCACATCAGTATCAATAGTGGTCAGACATCATCCACATCAGTACCAATAGTGGTCAGACATCATCCGCATCAGTAACAATAGTGATCAGACATCATCCACATCAGTATCATTATTAATCAGACATCATCCACATCAGTACCAATAGGGATCAGACATCATCCACATCAGTATCAATATTGATCAGATATTATCCACATCAGTATGAATATTGATCAGACATCATCCACATCAGTACCAGTAATGATCAGACATCATCCACATCAGTACCAATAGTGATCAGATATCATCCACATCAGTACCAATAGTGATCAGACATCCACATCAATACCTATAGCGATCAGACATCATCCCCATCAGTACCAATAGTGATCAGACATCAACCACTTCAGTATCAATAGTGGTCAGACATCATCCCCATCAGTACCAGTCGTGGTCAGATATCATCCATATCAGTACCAATGGGGGTCAGATATCATCCACATCAGTACCAATAATGATCAGATATCATCCACATCAGTACCAATAGTGGTCAGATATCATCCACATCAGTATCAATAGTGATCAGACATCAGTACAAATAGTGATCAGACATCCACCACATCAGTACCAATAGTGGTTAGACGTCATCCACATCAGTACCAATAGTGATCAGACATCATTGACATCAGTATCAATATTGATCAGACAACATCCCCATCAGTACCTAGTTCACATCAGTATCAATAATGGTCAGATATCATCCACATCAGTACCAATAGTGGTCAGATATCATCCACATCAGTGCCAATAGTGGTAAGATATCATCCACATCAGTACCAATAGTGATCAGATATCATCTACATCAGTACCAATAGTGGTCAGATATCATCTACATCAGTACTAATAATGATCACATATCATCCACATCAGTACCAATAAGGGTCAGATATCATCCACATCAGTACCAATAGTGGTCAGATATCATCCACATCAGTACCAATAGTGGTCAGATATCATCTACATCAGTACCAATAGTGGTCAGATATCATCTACATCATTACCAATGATGATCAGATATCATCCACATCAGTACCAATAGTGGTCAGATATCATCCACATCAGTACCAATAGTGGTCAGATATCATCCACATCAGTACCAATAGTGATCAGATATCATCCACATCAGTACCAATAGTGGTCAGATATCATCCACATCAGTATCAATAGTGATCAGACATCATCCACATCAGTATCAATAGTGGTCAGACATCATCCACATCAGTACAAATAGTGATCAGACATCCACCACATCAGTACCAATTGTGGTTAGACGTCATCCACATCAGTACCAATAATGATCAGACAACATCCTCATCAGTACCTAGTTCACATCAGTATCAATAATGGTCAGATATCATCCACATCAGTACCAATAGTGGTCAGATATCATCCACATCAGTGCCAATAGTGGTAAGATATCATCCACATCAGTACCAATAGTGATCAGACATCATCTACATCAGTACCAATAGTGATCAGACATCATCCACATCAGTATCAATAGTGATCAGACGTCATCCACATCAGTACCAATAATGGACAGACATCATCCACATCAGTACCAATAGTGGTTAGACGTCATCCACATGAGTACCAATAATGGACAGACGTCACCCACATCAGTACCAATAGTGGTTAGACGTCATCCACATCAGTACGAATAATGGGGAGACACCATGCACATCAGTACGAATAATGAAGGCACCAACACTGAAGTATTTCGACACCAGTCATGCAACCTGTAGTGGTACAGTGTGATGCCAGCCAGAACGGCAGGCTTGCTCCAGCTAGGTCAGCCAGTTGCCTATGCGTCAAAGGCGCTAACGGACACCGAAAAACGTTACGCTCAGATAGAAAAGAAGGTTTTGTCGATTGTCTTCTCTCTAGAACGGTTCGAAAAGTATGTCTATGGGCTCATTGAATCAAACCACAAGCCGTTGGTCTCGATTCAAAAGAAAAGCTTGTTGAGTGCCCTGAAACGGTTACAGCGTGTGCTACTGCGCCTGCAAAAGTTCGGCTATGAAATCGTGTACAAGCCAGGTACGCAAATGTTTGTGGCGGACACACTGAGTAGGGCATTTCCTTGTGATGGTAGCACGAGTGCTACCACTGATCGCGAGACAATCATGACAATAAACTGTCGTTCAAAGTTTGAACAGGAGGTTGAACAGATCAAAATGGTTGATTATCTCTGCATGACCGAGGCCACTACTTCACTTTCCGAGAAGAATTAGTGGTGTGAAAACTGTGTATGAAGACTAAGTTGAATAATGTTTATCTCGAAGAACTGTGTGTGAAGACTAAGTTGAATAATGCTTATCTCGAAGAATCAGCCTTATCCCAAAGGGCTAATATCGGTTGCCTGGCTTATGGGGGCCTGCTGAGAGAGGTAGGGTGGGGGAGTGGGTGCATGTAAATTGAGGATTCGGCCCGAAAATAGTGAAAGCGGAACACGGACTTTACCCCTACAATAAGAACTCCTATCAACCCTGTCTAGTGGGGGCTAATATCGATGCCGGGGATTATCAGGGTCTGGGTGCATGGGTGGGTGCATGTAAAATGAGCATTTACCCCCGAAAATATAAAAAAACGGAACACGGACTTTACCCCTACAATAGGGGAACGTTCCTATCAACCCTATCCAAAAGGTCGAATATCGGTCCACCGGGCTTATCGGGGTCTGCTGAGAGGTAGGCTGGGAGAGTGAGTGCATGTAAATTGAGGATTTGTCCCCGCAAAGGTAAAAAGAGGAACACGGACTTTGCCCCTAAAATAGGGGAAAACTCCTATCAACTACGTCTAGTGGGGCTTATCGGAGCCTGTCGACAGAGGTAGGATGGGGGAGTGGGTGCATGTAAATTGAGGATTTGTCCCGAAAATATAAAAAGCGGAACACGGATCTTACCCCTACAATAGGGGAAAACTCCTATCAACCACGTCTAGTGAGGCTTATCGGAGCCTGCCGACAGAGGTAGGGTGGGGAGAGTGGGTGTATGTAAATTTAGAATTTGCCCCGAAAATATTTAAAGCGGAACACGGACTTTACCCCTAAAATAAGAGAAACCCCTATCAACCAGGTCTAGGGGGTCATGGATAGACCAGAGAGAGAACAACAACAACAACAACAACAACAACAACAAATGGTCATATAGTTTATTATCCCCACCCGTACATCATACCTACGATGGAGGAGCCGCGTTCGCTATGTTTACAATACAAGTAGGCTCTTGTCCAATCAGAAGCCGCCATTTGGCGCTGCATCTGTCATATTCGTTCTTGCCCGTTTGATGTGTTCTCGGCTGCTCTTATCCAATCAAAAAACATGTACTCTGTTCATGTCCATGTATATATACTCTGTTGATGTCCATGTACATACACTCTGTCCATGTCGCTATATATCTGAAATATTGCGGAATGCGACATTAAACCTTAATTCTCTCTCTCTTCATGTACATGAATTCTATCCATGTACATGTTTCTTGTCCATGTCCATGTAGTCTGTCCATGTATATGTACCTTCATCAATCTGTATTATACCAAATCTGTCCTGTATTATACCATATTTGTCCTATATTATACCATATATGTTCTGTATTATATCGAATCTGTGCTGTATTATACAGTATCTGTCCTGTATTATAACACATCTGTGTTGTATTATACCATATCTGCCCTGTATTATACCAAATCTGTCCTGTATTGTACCATATTTGTCCTGTATTATACAATATATGTTCTGTATTATTCCATATCTGTGCTGTACTATACAGTATCTGTCCTGCATTATACCAAAGCTGTGCTGTAGTATACCATATCTGCCCTGTATTGTACCACATATGTTCTGTATTATACAATATATGTTCTGTATTATACAATCGGATAGTGGTTGTGAATAACAACAAGTTCAGCAATGTTCATACACCTTATTATCCCCAATGTTACATCATACCCAGGCTGGTGGAGCCGCCCTGGGCATGTTTAGTATGTTCACAGCAAAACAAATTGAAATATCAGACACCATGTTTTATTATTTAACGCACAGTCACATATAAGGTACAAGTGTTTACTGAGCTCAAGTCATCGATCAGCATGTAGACATATAGAGTATGCACGGCATGTTATGGTATTCGTCAGTGCACGGGTGACGCGTTCATCCGAGGAGGTTGATCAGTTTAGCCACGAAGAATGTAACATTGGTGACCCACTCCACTATACACTTGGTGTTGGGGCGCTGTTGTTGGGCTCATTCCAAGGGATCCACGGTGTCCAGTTTCTCCAGCATCGTCTCTAGCGACACCGGGTTAATAATGGTAAATGGTTGAGCTCATATCAGCCCTATCCAAACGGTCGAATATCAGATCCCCGGGCTTATCGGGGCCTGCTGAGAGAGGTAGGGTGGAGGAGTGGGTGCATATAAGTTGAGGATTTGTCCCCGAAAATATAAAACCGGAACACGGAGTTTACCCCTAAAATAGGGGAAAACTCCTATCAACCACGTCTAGTGGGGTTTATCGGAGCCTGCCGACAGAGGTAGGATGGGGGAGTGGGTGCATGTGAATTGAAGATTTGTCCCGAAAATATAAAAAGCGGAACACGGACTTTACCCCTACAATAGGGAAAAACTCCTATCAACCTTGTCCAAAAGGGTTAGTATCGGCCCCTGGCTTATCGGGGCCTGCTGAGCGAGGTAGGGTGGAGAGTGGGTGCATGTAAATTGAGGATATGTCCCGAAAATATAAAAAAGCGGAATACGGAATTTTCCCCTACATTAGGGGAAAACTCCTATCAACC
>JAVTVY010006526.1:0-41649 GCA_036873755.1 Hanleya hanleyi
ATTATTTTTCTTAACCCTTGAGCTAGGAGGCTGAAACTTACCACACTATACCCTTGGATCAAGATCTAACAGAAAATGTAACAAAAAAAAATCAAAGATGGCCGCATTGATGACGTCACGGTGACGTCATTTCAATAACGGCATTTTTTGGTCGATTTTTCGGTCGGATTTTCCGAATTTTTTATTTATGTAAATTTTCCACAAAACCTGCATGATAAATTAGTAAATATTAATGTGATGGGAAATAAAATAGTTTTTACCTGCTTTTCATCGCGAAAAAGCAGAAATTTTGAAGAAATATGACAAAAACATCACTTCTCTGGTACCCCAAGTGGCCGCCATCTTGAATTTGCCCATGATCCTCAGCTCGGGGGGTTATGCAAATTTTGTCGTTCCGGAGATAGCGCAGAAAGTTTGCCCCCCCCCCCCCCCTCCCAGGTCAGGTAGGGTTAATTTAATTGTCAACGCTGAGTTAGTAGTACATGTGCCGCAAGGTGTGAGGTCTTATATGTAGCCCGTCACACCAAATCAAACATTACTCTTCCGGCTGTGTTAGTACAGGGACCTCGCGTTGGCAATTCAATTGAGGGAAGTCAGGGTTAAATAGCGTTATTATGACCCCCACCTGCCATTTGTCATGGACGATCATTGCATCATGGGATAGAACTGAGATGAAACGTCATCATGTTTCATGCCTATCACTAATGTCACTGACTGGGCTCAGATAAATGAGCAAACTTCATCAGGTTAGGGCAATCCCGTTCTCTAAAATGGAGGTAAAGAGGCTCTTTTTCGCTCAATAAATCACATAATGAAATCAGCAAAATCAACTTGAGGCGCACACAGACGTATATATCCGCATCAAATGATAGTAACAAATAAATTGTCATCTATCTAATTTGCATAATAATAGGACAAACATCTGTCGCGCTGTTTAAACAACATTGACTGGTTCTTCAAATGGCAAATTAATTTTAGGACATGGAAAAATAGATAAATAAATGCGCCTGGAGGTTTGAACCACTGGTTAATTGGGAATCGAACCTCCATTTTAAAGAGCGGGATCGCCGTAACCTGTTCATATAGGAATATCTCTAGCGCAATAGATCCAATTAATTTTTAATATGTTGTTGAACAGATGTAGCATTACGCGTATCGAAAATGGGGAAATTTCTTATTTTATTTTCAGAACTATAAATAGGCCTACCGTAGTATCGGGTCACCAATGACGTTTTCCCAACTAATATTATGTCATTCAATCTGTTTCTGTGATCAGAATCAAGTGAATATGGATATATGTCTTCTCTTTACCATCGGTGATGCAGGACTAAAGACAGTACCGAGACAGAACTCTCCAGCCGCCTGCGTTTCGGAAGATTTAACGGCTGCACATACAAGAACACAGTAGCTGGTGATAATAAAATGTACCTCATCATTCTCCTTGTAGTCTTTTGTCACTTCCCTCCAAGTTATAACCCTCGGCATTCTCTCATCCTTAAGTTATCATCAATTGTTCAAGATTCTCGGGGTTTTGAATAACAGCTGCGCGGCCATTCAACCGTCAGTGATGTTAATTTCCGTTGCACGGACTTTGCCGGAGATGGCGGTGTCATTTGAACACAAGCCGTGGCGCATGCGTGATTTTTCGGGCCAGTTCGATGACAGTCCAACGTATGCGCGTGTAGGTGGGCGTGGCTATCTTCGTTATGCTGAGACATTCAAAATATTGGTCCAAAATATGTCAGAAAACTTCGTGAAGGCGTGATTAAAAGATGATATCTCAAGAACGAGGAATTATTAAGTGTTGAGAGTTGGCAGGCGGCGAGAAGGACCAATATAGAGGAAAATGAGGTATAGCTTATTACTATTCGCTGCCGTTTTATTTCGTGTGCAGTTAGTATATTGGACAATGTCATTCCAAGTTCAATGTGTGGGATGTATTGTCTATAGGAGGATCCTGGGCTGTAGTCGGTTACACAGCCATTCGAGACTACAGCCATTCCTGGTCTAGTTAACAACCAACCTTCGCCTTCACGTAAAAGCGGTATAACGGTAAAACTATACTTGTAAAACAGAACAGCTGGAAAAAAAATACAAACAGCTGATCCCTCCCCCCCCCCCCTCGAACTTTAATGATTACAAGCTCCTATATGGTGGTTTTTTGATGGTGAATCAGCAAGCGGTATCGATATATTTAGTCGTTTCTGTCTGACACGCCCGGCCTTAATGAGGCTGAATGTTCCGCCACCCTGGCAATAATGTGACTGACTAGTCTGTCTCACCTGGTAGTGATGTGGCTGACCAGTGTGATTTACCTGACAGTGATGTGGCTGACCAGTCTGATTCATATATCCATAATGTGACTGATCAGTATGATTTATCGGACAGTAATGTGGCTGACCAGTCTGTCTCACCTGGTAGTGATGTGGCTGACCAGTGTGATTTACCTGACAGTAATGTGGCTGACTAGTCTGACTCATCTATCCATAATGTGACTGACCAGCGTGATTTACCTGACAGTAATGTGGCTGACCAGTCTGTCTCACCTGGTAGTGATGTGGCTGACCAGTGTGATTTACCTGGCAGTAATGTGGTTGACCAGTCTGTCTCACCTGGTAGTGATTTGACGGACCAGTCTGTCTCACCTGGCAGTAATGTGACTGACCAGTCTGTCTCACCTGGTAGTGATGTGATTGACCACTCTGTCTCACCTGGCAGTAATGTGACTGACCAGTCTGTCTCACCTGGTAGTGATGTGACTGACCTGTCTGTCTCACCTGGCAGTAATGTGACTGACCAGTCTGTCTCACCTGGTAGTGATGTGACTGACCAGTCTGTCTCACCTGGTAGTGATGTGACTGACCTGTCTGTCTCACCTGGCAGTAATGTGACTGACCAGTCTATCTCACCTGGTAGTGATGTGGCTGAACATTCTGACTCACCTGACAGTGATGTGGTTGACCAGTCTGTCTCATCTGAAGTAGTGTAGTTGTGATCCCTGGCATCTACTTGCCCGATGTTGTGGCGCTGAACATTCTGACTCACCTGACAGTGATGTGGTTGACCAGTCTGTCTCATCTGGCAGTGATGTGGTTGACCAGTATGTCTCACCTGGCGGTGATGTGACTGACCAGTCTGTTTCAGCTGGTAGTATTGTGACTGACCAGTTTGTCTCACCTGGCAGTGTTGTGACTGACCAGTCTGTCTCACCTGGCAGTAATGTGGCTGACCAGTCTGTCTTATCTATCCACTTTGTGACTGACCAGTTTGTCTCACCTGGCAGTGATGTGACTGACCAGTCCCTGTCAGTGATGTGGCTGACCAGTCTGACTCACCTGACAGTGAATTGGCTGATCATTCTGACTCATCTATCCATAATGTGACTGACCAGTCTGTCTTACCTGGCAGTAATGTGACTGACCAGTATGACTCACCTGGCAGTAATGTGCCTGACCAGTCTGACTCACGTGGCAGTAATGTGCCTGACCAGTCTGACTCACGTGGCAGTAATGTGCCTGACCAGTCTGACTCACGTGGCAGTAATGTGCCTGACCAGTCTGACTCACGTGGCAGTAATGTGCCTGACCAGTCTGACTCACGTGGCAGTAATGGGGCTGACCAGTATGACTTACATGGCAGTCATGGGGCTGACCAGTATGAATTACATGGCACCAATGTGGTTGACCACTATGACTCACCTGGCAGTGTTGTGGCTGACCAGTATGATTTACCTGGCAGTAATGTGGCTGACCAGTATGACTCACCTGGCAGTAATGTGGCTGACCAGTCTGACTCACGTGGCAGTAACGTGCCTGACCAGTCTGTCTCACGTGGCAGTAATGTGCCTGACCAGTCTGACTCATCTGGCAGTAATGGGGCTGACCAGTCTGTCTTACCTGGCAGTAATGTGACTGACCAGTCTGTCTTATCTGGCAGTAATGTGACTGACCAGTCTGACTCACCTGGCAATAATGTGGCTGACCAGTCTGACTCACCTGGCAGTAATGTGGCTGACCAGTCTGACTCACCTGGCAGTAATGTGGCTGACCAGTCTGACTTCCCTGGCAGTGTTGTGGTTGACCACTCTGACTCACCTGGCAGTAATGGGGCTGACCAGTATGACTTACCTGGCAGTTATGGGGCTGACCAGTCTGACTCCCCTGGTAGTAATGTGGCTGACCATTATGGCTCGCCTGGCAGTAATGTGGCTGACCCGTCTGACTCCCCTGGCAGTGTTGTGGTTGACCACTCTGACTTACCTGGCAGTAATGTGGCTGACCAGTCTGACTCCCCTGGCAGTAATGTGGTTGACCAGTTTGACTCCCCTGGCAGTGTTGTGGTTGACCACTCCGACTCACCTGGCAGTTATGGGGCTGATCAGTATGACTTACCTGGCAGTTATGGTGCTGACCAGTATGACTTACCTGGCAGTAATGTGGCTGACCGTGAAACTGCTGGGTCCAGATCGGCTATAACACATAGGACTGCTCACCAACTCTGGTCGGGGGACAAACTGACTGGCCGCTATCGGGAACCACATTCCTGCAAACTTCGTGTACAAAGAAAACTTATTTAGCCAAACCTGAATCGGGTGGGACTGAAGGTGGGGGAGGCAGGCGTTAGGTCACAGCAATAAATTTTTGCTGTTATATTGGAAAGAAAATGATAATGATAGTTGCTATTTTGATGTTTCTAGTTCAATTTGTTTCGCTGCAAAACACAAGAAGCTAGCTGATTTTGACGCTATCAGGACAGCCAATCAAATTATGTTGACATTTCGTTTTGGTAAAGTTTGACCAAAATATAACATATAGATAATAAAAATTATCAGCTATGGGAAATATACCCATTCCACAACCAAGCAGATGTGTATAATATGGGATCGTCCCACGGAGCTCTACTCACAATGGAGCGATTTCTACGGGAAATGGAGATCAGTGCGATATCAGACCAACGAATGTCTTCTTTACATATACATAGATATTGGTCGCAGTAATAGACCAATGAATGTCATTTATACATATAGAGGAATATTGGCCACAACATCTGCGACAGGGTGTCTAGTGTGTAGTGTGTATCTGTGGCAAGGTGTTTAGTATGTAGTGTGTATTTGTGTGACGGTGTCGAATATGTGGTGTGTATCTGTGGCAAAGTGTAAAATTTGCAGTGTATATCTGTGCCAAAGTGTCAAATACTTTAGTCTTTACTCTGTAGCGTATAGTTTCTGCAGTCTGTAGTGTCTATCTGTGGCAGCGAGTCGAGTGTGTATCGTGTATCAGTGACAGGGTGTATACTCTGTAGTGTGTATCTGTGACAGGGTGTCTTGTCTGAAGCGTGTATTTGTGACAAGGTGTCTAATTGTATGTGTATCTGTGACAAGATGTCTAATCTGTAGTGTATATTTCTGGTAGTTTCTGCAGTCTGTGGTGTCTTTCTGTGGCAGCGAGTCGAGTGTGTATCGTGTATCAGTGACAGGGTGTATACTCTGTAGTGTGTATCTGTGACAGATTGTCTTGTTTGAAGTGTGTATTTGTGACAAGGTGTCTAATTGTATGTGTATCTATGACTAGATGTCTAATCTGTAGTATAAATCTATGGAAATGTGTCGTCTGTATATGGCAAGGTGTCTATTCTGTAGTGTAGACCTGTGACAGAATGTTTATCCTGTAGTATGTATCTTTGGTAATTTGTCTAGTCAGCAGTATGTATCCGTGAAAGAGCGTCTAACCGGTTTTGTGCGTCAATGAAAGGGTGTCTGGTCTGTAGTGTGTATATATGTCATGATGTGTAATCTGATGTGTGCATTCGTGAGGGTGTCTAATTTGCTGTTCGTATCTGTGGGAATGTGTATAATCTGCAGTGTGTATCTGTGAGAAGGTGTCGAAACAGTTGTATGGATCTATGGTAAGGTGTGTAATCTGTGGTGTGTATCTGTGAGAAGGTGTCTAATCTGTAGTGTGTATTTGTGGCAAGGTGTCAATCTGCGGTGTGCGTCTGTGACAAGGTGTCCAATCTCTAGTGTGTAGTTGTTTGAGAAGGTCTAATCTGCCGTGTGTATCTGTGGCAAAGTGTCTAATCTTTAGTGTGGATCTATCTGTGGCAAAGTGTCTAATCTGTAGTGTGGATCTGTCTGTGGTAATGTGTCTAGTTTGTAGTGTGTATTATCGCAAAATTATATAATCTTCAGTGTGGATCTGCGGTAAGCTGTCTAATCTGCAGTATGTATCAATGGTAAGGTGTCTAATCTGTAGTGTAGATTTGAGGCAAGGTTGATCTGTGTATCTGTGGTATAGTGTCTAGTCTGTAGTGTGTATTTCAGCAAATTATCTAACCTTTAGTGCGGGATCTGCGGTACGTTGCCTAACCTGCAATGGGCTTATCTAGCAAGGTGTTCAATCTTTACCGGGTATTTGCGGCAAAGTGTCTAATCTGTAATGTGGATCTGTAGCTCAGGGGGTCTAATTTGTAATGTGGATCTGTAGTAAAGTGTCAACTCTGTAGTGTGTATTTCTGTGAGAGGTTTTAATATGTAGTGTTTAGTGTGTATCAATGACAGTGTGTCTAGCCTGTAGTGTGTTTGCGTGACAGGGCGTCTAATGTGTAATATATATCAGTAGCAAGATGTCTGTTCAGTAGTATGCATCCGGGACAGAGTGTCTAACCTGTAGTGTTTATCTGTGGCAGGGTGTCTGGTCTGAGATGTGTATCTGTGGCAGGGTGTCTGGTCTGAGATGTGTATCTGTGGCAGGGTGTCTTGTCTGAGGTGTGTATCTGTGGCAGGGTGTCTGGTCTGAGATGTGTATCTGTGGCAGGGTGTCTGGTTTGAGGTGTGTATCTGTGGCAGGGTGTCTGGTCTGAGGTGTGTATCTGTTGCAGGAAGTCTGGTCTGAGGTGTGTATCTGTGGCAAGGTGTCTGGTCTGAAGTGTGTATCTGTGGCAGGGTGTCTGGTCTGAAGTGTGTATCTGTGGCAGGGAGTCTGGTCTGAAGTGTGTATCTGTGGCAGGGAGTCTGGTCTGAAGTGTGTATCTGTGGCAGGGAGTCTGGTCTGAAGTGTGTATCTGTGGCAGGGTGTCTGGTCTGAAGTGTGTATCTGTGACAAAGTGTCTGATATTTAGGGCGTACTTGTGGCAAGAAGTCAACTCTGTAGTGTGGATCTGTAGCAGTGTGTCTAACATGCAGTGTGTATTTTTGGTAGGGTCTTTTGCCTGTAGTGTGAATCTGTGGCAGGGTCTTTACTCTGTAGTTTATATTACTGGTAGTTTCTGCAGCCTGTATTGTCTATCTGTGGCAGCGAGTCTAGTTTGTATCGTGTATCAGTGACAGGGTGTATACTCTGTAGTGTAGTCCTGTGACAGAGTGTCTAACATATAGAATGTATCGTTGAAAAGATGTCTAGTCAGTGGTATGCATCCGTGACAGGGCGTCTAACCTGATTTGTGTATCAGTGAAAGGGTGTCTGGTCTGTAGTGTGTATCTATGTGTAATCTGAGTTGTGTATTTGTGGGAAGGTGTCTAATCTGCAGTGCCTATCTGTGGCAGTAGCCTGGCCTATATACTCTATATGTAAAATACTTACTCTGTCCACATCGAACTGTTCTTGAACCGGGATTTTGCTTACAACGCAATTATCATCGTCTGGAGAAAGAGCATCTAACAGCTGGGGGAGACAGTCCGCTAAAATGGAATTTTCATTTTATAACATTACTTAGCTTTTGCTATCGCTGGTCAATAAGTTTTACTCGAATTTCTCCCAACTTCTCTTTAGCCGATCGTACTTATTTGAATTTTATTAGAATCCCATTACGTAACCACATGTAATATTTTTAGATTTTAAACCAAACACGCCATCACGGCTACAGAGAAAAAAACCCAGTTCATATTGGATCTCAAGGGAAGAAGTTTACAGTGTAAAATTTGAATCTGAAGACACAAATACGACACCCCGTTAGTGCCACAGAAAAAATGCGATTCAGTAATACGTTATAGCGAACTACTTACCCGTTACAACGAGTTACTAGTATAAATCCGTCATAACGAATTAATCATCAGTGGCATTCAAAAGGTTCGTTGGGGACCAGGTGCTCCAGGGGCGCTCGAAATGAAGACAGGCTGAAACACGATATGCTAAGGCTAAGGCGTTTGGCCGACGCTTATCGAAGTTTGTCAAATTAACCCATGTTCACTGAAGCGTGTTGAGCGCTACTATTGGAGCTTGCCAATTGTCCAAAATTGAACGGATTAGTAGTCCGTTATAATTGATTAGTAATTCGTTATAACGGATTGCTGAATGATATGTTTTATTTTCTGTGGCACTAACGAGGCATCGTACATAAAAATATCCGTGATCAAATGATCTGTAACTAAAATGATAACAGGAAGTACAGTTTAGAATGATAACAGGAAGTAGTCTAGAATAATAACAGGAAGTAGTCTAGAATGCTAACAGGAAGTAGTCTAGAATGATAACAGGAAGTAGTCTAGAATGATAACAGGAAGTAGTCTAGAATGATAACAGGAAGTAGTCTAGAATGATAACAGGAAGTAGTCTAGAATGCTAACAGGAAGTAGTCTAGAATGATAACAGGAAGTAGTCTAGAATGATAACAGGAAGTAGTCTAGAATGATAACAGGAAGTAGTCTGGAATGATAACAGGAAGTAGTCTAGAATGATAACAGGAAGTAGTCTAGAATGATAACAGGAAGTAGTCTAGAATGATAACAGGAAGTAGTCTAGCATGATAACAGGGAGTAGCCTAGAATGCTAACAGGAAGTAGTCTAGAATGCTTAAAGGAAGTAGTCTAGAATGCTAACAGGACGTAGTCTAGAATGCTAACAGGAAGTAGTCTAGAATGATAACAGGAAGTAGTCTCGAATGATAACAGGAAGTAGTCTAGAATGCTAACAGGAAGTAGTCTAGAATGCTAGCAGGACGTAGTCTAGAATGATAACAGGAAGTAGTCTAGCATGATAACAGGAAATACAGTCTAGAATGATAACAGGAAGTACCGTAGTCTAGAATGACAACAGGAATGATAATGGATGATATATCGCCATATATAATCATACATGGTTACAACAATACAGTTCTGTTGAATAAGATTGATTCTTGGATATTTCTTTCCGAATGATTTTCTTCGGTTTCCCAAGCTTTGATCGACAATGTATTTCAATTAGGATATTGTACCATTTCTTTCCAAAAAAGCCAGACCAACATGATTGGTTTATTGAAGTTCACCAACTTGACCTCCCATTCATCCTCATCCCTTTATTTGATTGCAATATATGCTATTGTTGTTGTACTTAGGTTTAACTGCATCACGCGTTCGCTGACTATGTTGATGTGACGTTTATCGTATATCATATTAACCTACAGGTAGGGAGGACATGTGTTCTCTTTTCTAAGGACACACTCTTGGAATGGTACCACAAGTTTAAAAGTTCAATAATTAGATTCGCCATACCCGTTACACGAACATTACTGTTCCGAAAATTTAAGTATAATACGCTCAACTTCTGGTGAATTGGAAGTAGCATGTGTCCATGAACGCCATCTTGGCTGCTAAGCAAGGACTCATAGAACATGTTCTTGAAAGCGAAATCAAGATCGCAAATCTAAGGTTGAGGCTGTGAGCCCGGAGTGAGCCACCCTCGCTAAAACCAGGGTATCATTAGATACCCCTGCTACACATGAAAATGAATCGTGTTCATGGAACACGCAACTGTAAATTTCATCCAATCAGCAAAGGAACATCTTGTCTGTAGTGACAAATCAGTTCACTTGTGTCACGCGACGGTGGGATGTTATCACATGTATCATGCGACAAACACTAAAAGTGGGCGGAACGCGGTCTGTTGTGCAAGATGATCAAGGTTTCGCCTAAGACAGCTTCTTGAAATTAGGGCATGAGTTCCTTGAAAGGAATGGCATATGTCGATTATCCAAATGAGATACACTATGCCCAGTGTAGTGTTCTGATCAGCATGGATAGGAGTTCCAAATGGAATGGCACATGCCATTCTCTGCCATTCCCTCTGCGCTATTGTATGGCAAGCCGTATGCCATCTTTTCTTTGGCGAGTTCGAAAAAGGATGCCAGGGAGTTCCTGAGAGTTCCAACTCGGCCCACCATGCCGCTCCATTTGGAATGCCTCAGGCCAGTCCCTAGTATGCCCAGTTCCTAGTATGCCCTAATTTGGAGAAGCTCCCTAACCTTGACGTTATGACAATCGCCGTGAGCACGCATGGAGCGTATCTAATCGGGATGTTCTTAAACCATTATGTTACCGTACTGTATTTCTCTTGTAAATTTCAGTAGGTATAGTTTTCTGTAACGCCGTGTAGCGATCCAAGACAAGGCCTACCTTCGTATTGGGTTGGTACGAGGTCAGCCGGGTCAATGTCAGTTCTGTTTCTGAGAACGTCTTTCAAGTACTGGTCCATATTCCCGGCAATACTTCTCTCTCGACTGATCACTGAGACGATAGCTCCGTTCGGCCGACATCGGCCTGCCTTATCTTGAGCCACGCAGAAATACTGTACGGCCACCGAGTAGTCCGAGTACAGAACCTTGCTGATACCTGAATTGATTGTGATAGAATGATCTTAAATGATAGTGATATGTTGGTTGATCTCAATTGATAGTGATAGGTTGATATTTATTGATAGTGATAGGTTGACCTTTATTGATAGTGATAGGTTGATATTTATTGATAGTGATAGGTTGATCTTAATCGACCATCACATAGATTGATCTTTATTGACAGCGATAGGTTGATCTTTATTGACAGTGATAGGTTGATCTTTATTGAATGTGAAAGGCTGGTCTTTATTGATAGTGATAGGTTGATCTGTATTGGCCCCTGAATTGACAGTGATAGGTTGATCTTTATTGGCCCCTGAGTTGATAGTGGTAGGTTGACCATAATTGATAGTGATACGTTGATCATAACTGATAGTGATAGGTTGATCTAAATTGGTAGCGATAGGCTGATCTTAACTGACAGTTATAGTTTGATATATATTGACATTGATAGGTTGATCTTAACTGACAGTGTTATGTTGATCTTACTTGATAATGACAGGTTGACCTTAATTGACAGTTTATAGGTTGATCTTTGTTGACAGTGATAGGATGATCTTAATTGATAGTGATAGGTTGATCTTAATTGACTCTGATAGTTTGATCTTTATGGACAGTGATAGGTTGACCTTTGTTGGCTGTTATATGTTGATGTTACTTGATGATGATAGGTTGATCTCAATTATTGATTGTGATAGGTTGACCTTTATTGACGGTCATAGGTTGATAGGTTGACAATGATAATCTGATCTTTATCGATAGTGATACCTTGATCTTGATAGGTTGATCTGTATTTGCAGTCACAGGTTGATCTTTATTGTTAGTGCTAGGTTGATCTTTATTGAATGTGGCAGGTTTGATATTTATTGATAGTGATAGTTTGATCATAATTGATAGTGACAGGTTGATTTTATTGACCCATTAATTGATAGAGAGGTCGGTCTAAATTGGTAGTGATAGGTTGATCTTAATTCAAAGTGATAGGTTGATATTAACTGACAGTGAAAGAGAGAGAGAGAAATAAGGTTGATCTTACTTGATAATGACAGGTTGACCTTAATTGACAGTTTATAGGTTGATCTTAATTGATAGTGATAGGTTGATCTTAATTGATAGTGATAGGTTGTTCTTAATTGATAGTGATATGTTGATCTTAATTGATAGTGATAGGTTGATCTTAATTGATAGTGATAGGTTGATCTTAATTGATAGTTTATAGGTTGATCTTAATTGATAGTGATAGGTTGATCTTAATTGATAGTGATAGGTTGATCTTAATTGATAGTTTATAGGTTGATCTTAATTGATAGTGATAGGTTGATCTTAATTGATAGTGATAGGTTGATCTTAATTGATAGTTTATTGGTTGATCTTAATTGATAGTTTATAGGTTGATCTTAATTGATAATGATAGGTTGATCTTAATTGATAGTGATAGGTTGATCTTTATTGATAGTGATAGGTTGATCTTAATTGATAGTTTATAGGTTGATCTTAATTGATAGTGATAGGTTGATCTTAATTGGTGATAGGTTGATCTTAATTGATAGTGATAGGTTGATCTTAATTGATAGTTTATAGGTTGATCTTTGTTGACAGTGATAGGGACAGTAATCCCTATGATATCGTAGCCATCACACCGTCACCGTGTGTATCATTGATGGTATTCTGTCCGATTGCTTGGAAAATTTCTAGTAAAATTATTTCAAAATATTTTATTCAAAATTCTGGCTTTCCAGCGAAAAATAATTCCCATGAAGGAGCACATCTACATTGTATTGGAAAATCTCTCTCTCTAAATGGGCAATATATACTTGTTACTCAAAGAAATATTCGTAGATCTCAGTTCTGAAAATTCAACATCTGGTGCAAAAAAAAAAAAGCTTGAACCATTTGCCAAAACCAATGAAATTAATAATTAACATAGAAATATTTCATCAAAATAAACATACCGGAAAATGTAGTTCCCCGATACTACATACATACAATTTTTAATTTATTGTTCATTTTACAAAAGTAACATATCTGCATTCCATTGGCGTTGGTCCTGAATACAGAAACTATTGTTCATGCATTTTTCAACTTTGTATGATACATGCATGCGATGGCCGCGTCCGGCCGACATCAGCCCGTCTTATCTTGAGCCATGCAGAAATACTGTACAGCCACGGAGTAGTCCGGGTATAGAACCTTGCTGATACCTGTATTGATTGTGATTGATAGATCTTAATTGATTGTGATAGGTTGATCTTAATTGATATTGATAGGTTGATCTTAATTGACAGTCATAGATTGATCTTTATTGACAGTGATAAGTTGATCTTAATTAGTGATAGGTTGATCTGTATTGGCCCCTGAATTGACAGTGATAGGTTGATCTTAATTAGTGATAGGTTGATCTGTATTGGACCCTGGAATGACAGTGATATGTTGATCTTAATTAGTGATAGGTTGATCTTTATTGGTCCCTGAATTGACAGTGATATGTTGATCTTATTTAGTGATAGTTGATTTGTATTGGCCCCTGAATTGACAGTGAGGTTGATCTGAATTAGTGATAGGTTGATCTGTATTGGACCCTGAATTGACAGTGATATGTTGATCTTAATTAGTGATAGTTGATCTGTATTGGACCCTTAATTGACAGTGATATGTTGATCTGAATTAGTGATAGGTTAATCTGTATTGGACCCTGAATTGACAGTGATATGTTGATCTTAATTAGTGATAGGTTGATCTGTATTGGACCCTGGAATGACAGTGATATGTTGATCTTAATTAGTGATAGGTTGATCTTTATTGGCCCCTGAATTGACAGTGATATGTTGATCTTATTTAGTGATAGTTGATCTGTATTGGCCCCTGAATTGACAGTGAGGTTGATCTGAATTAGTGATAGGTTGATCTGTATTGGACCCTGAATTGACAGTGATATGTTGATCTTAATTAGTGATAGTTGATCTGTATTGGCCCCTTAATTGACAGTGATATGTTGATCTGAATTAGTGATAGGTTAATCTGTATTGGACCCTGAATTGACAGTGATATGTTGATCTTAATTAGTGATAGGTTGATTTGTATTCGCCCCTGAATTGACAGTGATATGTTGATCTTAATTAGCGATAGGTTGATTTGTATTGGCCCCTGAATTGACAGTGATAGGTTGAACTTAATTAGCGATAGGTTAATCTGTATTGGACCCTGAATTGACAGTGATATGTTGATCTTAATTAGTGATAGGTTGATTTGTATTCGCCCCTGAATTGACAGTGATATGTTGATCTTAATTAGTGATAGGTTGATTTGTATTCGCCCCTGAATTGACAGTGATATGTTGATCTTAATTAGTGATAGGTTGATCTGTATTGGCCCCTGAGTTGATAATGTCAGCTTTACCTTGATCTATATTGATAGGTCGATCATAATTGATAGTGATAGGTTGATTTTTGTTGACCCCTGAATTGGTGAAGATATTTCATCAAAATTAACATACCGGAAAAAGTAGTTCCCCTATACTACATACATACAATTTTTAATTTATTGTCCATTTCACAAAAGTAACATATCTGCATTCCATTGGCGTTGGTCCTGAATACAGGCACTGTTGTTCATGCATTTTTCAACTTTGTATGATACATGCATGCATTTAATAGCCAGGAACATAATTTACATGTACTCCATTGTCTTTTCATCAGCTTCCAAGGCATGCTAGCTGGGGAAAACTATATCATATACAAAATAATTTGAAAACAAATTCCAAGTTTTTGCCTGAAAATATTGCATGTTAACACATTTCAAGTTATCATTTCTATTATAATCATTTGATTAGGACCAAAGCTTTTCTTGAAATCTGTCCTGATATTTGATCGGATAACGGAGAAAAGTACCCTAAACTCCAAACAGCAACAACAACAACAACAACACTCGCTCAATATTCACTTAAGGAATCGAAGGAAAGTAGACAAGATTAATGTACATGACCCAAACAAGACCAAGTTTAAGAGATTATTAACACCAAGATCTATCTTGCTAAGTAGATATATATGGCAATCCGTTTTGGTGTTTATCCGTATATTTTTTATATCAGAAAAATCTTTATTTTTATAACAAAAATTAACGTGCGCCGTTTTGGTATTTTCGATGTAAAAATTCTTTTTTTTTTCTTAAAAAAATCGTTTTTCGTTATCAAAAATAGACTTTTTGATATCCAAAGTAAACGAATGATTGCAATTACCGCTTGCCACATGGCATATAAATGCGTCGTTTTGGTATTTAACGGTTTATTTTTTATACCAAAAGTTTTTTTTGTGATATCAAAAATTGATATAAAAAATATTTTTTTGATTTCAAAGAAAGTATGTTTGATATATAAAAGTGATTCTTGATAAAAAAAAAAAAAAATAAATAAAAATAATAGACGAATAAATCCCAAAACGACTTGCGACAGATATGATAGTTTCATATAATATACCCCAAGGTGTCGGTGGAGCTGCCACCCGAGCAAAGTAGTCGCCTGGACCTTCTGCACATCTATGCTGGATCAGTGCCTTCCACGCCGGCACACAGGTTCCATTTCTGGAATAAATTACTAAAACAATCTGTACGGTTCACAGCGCTATTTTGGACTTTTTTCTTGCAATTTCCAAGATAATGGATCTTTTGGGATGAAATTTGGCATCAAACATCTGCTACTCAGATCTGATCGTTGACACATTTTTTTATGTTTATCGGTATTACTGTCTTCGCGTTCAAAGCATTGAGAGATCAACAGATTTAGAATGTCGGCAATACCATTGAGGGCGCTATTTTGGACACTTCGGAATCAAATGGCGTTATTTCTCTCAACCGCATCTAAAATTGATCAGATAATTATTTAAATACTGTTTATTTCATTGGCATATGTTTATGAAGTTAAAATATTTTATATCGCGACAAATCAGAGGATATTTCAGGCACCCACACGTCGCCAAAACAAACAGCCATTGACAATGCATGGAGGGCAGAGGCATCCTTGTTGCAAATTCTTTGTGCATTTAAGTCACGTAGTGCCAATTGCCAAAACTGATACATAGAATTAGAGAGTATCTCTTTGATAAATGCAAGGTATTTTAAACATATTTGGTGCATTTGCGCTCCGAAAATTGAATTCCCCGCAAAAATGTGAGGTGAAAAAAGTTGATTTTTTTGGAAGTTGATTTGTCGACAGAAAAGTGTGATCTATACATGGCTGAAGTTTTGTGTAAAATTGTCCATATCCATGAACGCTACGCGTGTAACCAGAGGAAGTGTCCAAAATAGCACTGTCGCGTAGTAATCTAGTAATCTGTATCAGACAGTGAGTGAGTGAGTGAATAGGATTTTACGTCGCTTTCAACATTATTTCAGTCATATCACGGCGAACCAACTAAGCACCACCCAGCCAAGTTTCGTTACTGCTGCTTCAAAGAGATCTTTGAAGCAACATGGAACCAGACACCCTCCATCCACCCTATAAAAGACTGAGGACAGCACACAAGATACAGACAGGAAGCTTACATGGTGCAATAAAGACAAGTGATATTACAGTACATATCACATTATGAAGTTTCCTGTTGCTTTTCAGCAAATTGCGTTGAAGCAACGGGAACTCGTCCCCACCGGACATGCTATTGCGAAAATTTATATCGAATATGAGTTGTTATTTCATCAGCATAACATTGATATGGGTAGCACTGTTGGCGTTATAGCGATGTCATTGCAATAGCAGGTTTAATTATAGCCTACTTTCGAGAAATACAATAATATGGTTAAAACAACATTCATGAGTTCGTAGTAGACTACGATGATTTCTTACTCGCCCATCCAGGCCGTCATGCTATCTATCCCAATAATAAGATATCGAGAAATATAAATGGGTTACAGTATTTCAACATAAGATCCACTTGCTCCAAAACTTGTTTTTGTTATCTACTTCTTCATGATTTATTTTCTTCGGGCATAAAATATTTTAATGACAATTTCTAATAACGATCGCGTTCACATAATTCGCAATTTGTAGTGCAGAATCTAGACATTGTATTTGCGTTCGGCAACTTTAAATATCTCACGTAACGTGTTCGGAGGCCAAAGCGCCTCCTCACCACACCACAGCCGATTGCTCGGCTTCGGGAAGCCAAACATTTTCACACAATTTAGATTCACGGTCAGAAAATACCACTTTTACAAATGATGTCTTTCCAAATAATATAGGCCAAAGTACTGCAGTCTCCGCCCAATTACACCAATTCTGAAATGCTGGTGTAATCTTTAGTCTCAGATATCGAATAAATTCGGGTACAGGCTTATTTTCTTCCACCTCAACAGCATATTGCAACTACAAAAAGGGTAACACTCAACAAGATCAAGGCCCCGGCGCCAAGCCATTCCCCAGCTGTAGCTGTTAGGAAAATACTGGGCGGTTCATATTTTCAGAAGCCATTAGTCACAAACATTAAAAGAATTCGATTCTGTATTATTTACCTTTATTTTCAGCTCTTGTTCATCAGAGAGCGTCCAGTTTTAGGTTCACAGCAGACCGAAAGAATTACTCGTAACGGCAGATTACTCAACACAACAACGGCCAGTTTCTGTGAACCAGTTCTGAGTTTCGGTCTACCGTGAAGCTAAAACTGGACAATATCTGATAAAGAAGAGCTGGATATAAAGGTCAGATCATAGAGAATCGAATCATTTTGTTGTTTGTGACCTAACGGCTTCGGAAAATATGAGCCGATGCTCCTTTATTTTCTTCTAGCATTTTCCCAATAACTACAGCTGGGAAATGGCTTGGCTTCGAGGCCTTGACCTTACATGGTAGAGCAAGGTTCCACAGGAACTACTTTTCGCCATGACGCATGATATGATTTTTGGGAGAGAAGGAATAACTTGACCGTCAACGAGATTCGAACTCACCGCCCTGGCTAAACGCACCGTGACCCTGACGACTGAGCTATAACGACCCATAGGTATTACACCCGTGTATCACCCCTAACATGACCAACTCTCTCGGTTCATTGTCCCGCACTGACTTAATAATTAAGAAATAATAATTTGGTATGACATATTCCTCGCCATCGAGCGAATATGTTTATGGAATGATAGTGAGTGTGAAAAAAATAATTGACTGTCAGTGGGATTCGGATTCACGAACCCGGGTATATGAACAACCACTTCTTCATTGTATAGTCAGCGGCGCACAAACGCATCACCGAGAGAGAAGGTGAAAATTCACGGATGCAAATTATACATTTAGCTCAGCATACAGAATTTCGGGGCGTTAGCAGCGGACATGGATTTGTGGAACACGGTTTCTTATCAAGTTCGAGAGGGGAAACTCTGACAATCAAACTAAAGTTGCAAAAGTTAAGTGCCGTGATCGGCTGAACCAGTTCCTGAAGGATTTTTCAAGAAACAGATGATATATCCGAGTTATGCCTGAATTTAGTGAGATAGTGATACACGGTAAATATGTGAGGCATATTAGATTAGTTTATTATCTCGGATGAATGACCTATCTTATAACCTCATCAAAGTAGTGACTTATAAAATGTGACTTAACCGGTCCATATAACCGTCACAATTTCTTACATATAATTTCTTATAATATAATTATATTCCTACATTGTGAAATTCCCTGCCAGAAAATACTGGAGCCAGTATTCTCTGGCAGGGTGTTTCACAATGTAGGAATATAATTATGTTATAATTAACATTAATTCTTACATGGAACCAGAGAAGTAAGCCACTGAGGATCGCTGATCTGGCCCGAGCTCGAAATAGCGGACAACTGACTCCATCGTGACGAACCTTGGAGCAGACCGGGTTCTTGCTACCTCGTACCATATTCCAGTATACTGTAATAGAAATGAACAAATATCATGGTTGTACCCATTGATAATTAACCAATCTCCACACAGGGTTATCTCCCCGTATAGTATGTTGACAATTCATAATGGGAGACAACCCTGTTTGGCGGTTGATAAATAACCCTATCTGGTCTTACCAAATTCTTCACCGAATCTTCGAAACGAAAATAAAGGGTCGATCTTCCATGTAGGTTATATTGTTCAAGCTTATATATTACTGAAAAAACAATCTATCTAGACTGATGGTTGTACCCAGACAGACTGTTGTTCTCCTCTGTCTTATTGAAATATTTGTACCTAATACCGGTCACGCCAGTGTTAGGGGCCGTGTGGTCATGTCATTCAAGATGCTGGGATACAAATCATCACAGGGGATTTGCGTACACTTCGCCATCCATAAGATGGCTTGCGAATAAATGCAGATGAATGGTTGCAGACTTCATCACGTGATTCTAAGAGGGATAAAACGTGATCAGGGTTTAGGTCTATTATCGAACTTATTTTCAGGTTTATAAGAACGCACAAGACAAAGCCTACAATATCCTGTCTGAACTCAACAATGCGTCTAGACGTGACCCTTTTTAGCTGCACAAAAGCCTCAACAAAAGCCTCAACAATGCGTTCTTACACCAAGTATCGACCTATTTTCAACACAGACCCATAAAATTGTATAAACATTTTTTGTACTTGTTTCCTTGCTGGCATCAGAACTTCATGTATCAGGTACACGTGATTCTGTGTCGCCATTATTGCGGAGTGATATCCGATACTTTACCGTATACTGTTCAATCTTCATCCGGCGGAGAACAGACTCGAGAAATCTGCTAAATTACAGGCTTTTCATACTACTTCTGGAACATATATTGTCTGAGCTTATAAAAGATACAGATACGAATAACTTCCGTATCATCCAAGAGGTGATGTAGATCTGTAATTTTGAACAAGTAGGACAGCACATGACTCGAAAATGGCGGGTTACGTTGGAGTTACGTCGGTAGAGTATAGCTGAATGGCTGTCGACATCACGTGGTGTTGATTTCGGAGAATTCCCGTATTTAGTTGCCGAAAGTAGGCTGAAAATGGATACATACGATCCCAGGGTCAGTCTTACCGCGTATAGATGACCCAGATGGTTACAGGTTGCGAAAGTAGGCTGAAAATGGCTACATACGATCCCAGGGTCAGTCTTACCGCGTATAGATGACCCAGATGGTTACAGGTTGCGAAAGTAGGCTGAAAATGGCTACATACGATCCCAGGGTCAGTCTTACCGCGTATAGATGACCCAGATGGTTACAGGTTGCATCACAGGGATCACTTTTGGTTCTGATGATGTTTTTAGATACATGCAGTCAGTATATTGTCTGTGGGTCATTGACTTCTTATCAGTACGCTGACATCGTTTTCCACCACCCTTTTAAATTTTTGGTTTATAATTGTGATGGTTACACTTACATGAAAGGTTCTACCTTTATATAAATATCATGTAAATTCATTTGCAAACTGTTCGGTAATGAGTGAGTGAATGAGTGAGTCAGTGAGTGAGTGAGTCCATCCGAATCCTTTCGTCGGCAAAATAAGAACCGTTGACATTAGAACCTTCATTTTTGGCATGAACGTGCATTACGGGACTGTTTCCAGCAAGTTCTGAGCTGACCTACTTTTGATGAAAATTTGACCTACTTAGGTGACATATAACATTACGCTTGGACCCCCCAAGTCATCTTCCTCATCCTACTTCGTAGGTCCTGTGACGTTAGTCGCACTACTCATGTATATAAATATCATGTGAATTATACATAAAAATATGTGTAAATCATAAACTCATGACCGTATTGGATAGACAACAAACACGTGGAACGATCGTATCATACCTTTGTAATATCAACGTACTCCTGTGACTCTATGTCCTCCACTCGGATACCCCTGGAGATATCAGCTGTTGAATGGCTGTTGTTCACTTGATATACTTGACCCAGCGTTCGTCCGGTATGCACAGCGAGCAGACATAACAATATCGGGACGTTAAGCATCTTGTCTGGCATAAATAGTGAAATCTCCCCAGATATGGGCTATCGTCTGTATATTTAGGAAACAAGTTCAGCCGAATTTACAGACTATGTGCCCCGAACACTGATGCACAAGTCTCGCTAGGCCAACAATTTCAAGGGCATGTATTCCTTCGAGAAAGACGAGGACCAGTTGATCCTACCCGGGTGTCTTCGTTTCTATATAACGTTAATATTCACGTCTTTAAAAACTCTTGAAGCTATGGAAGCCGGATGCGGCCATCTCGAGCTTTCACATTTTCAAATCGATCATCGTAACGCGAAAATGCGAAAACACGAATACGCAACAACACGAAACCCTGGAAACGCGAAAATGCGAAATAGCGAAAATGCGAAATAGCGAAAACACGAAAACGCAATGCGAAAACACGAATACGCAACAACACGAAACCCTGAAAACGCGAAAATGCGAAAACGCGAAAATGCGAAATAGCGAAAACACGAAAACGCAATGCGAAAACGCGAAAATGCGATACACGACAATGCAAAAACGCGATGTGCAAACGCGAAAACGCGATGCGAAAACACGAAAACGCGATGCGAAACAAGTTTCGGAGGGGAAATTCCCCCTGATCAGGTAGGGTAAAGTAATGGAGGTGTTTCCATTTAATTGATGGAGGTGTTTCCCTTTAAGTTATGGAGGTGGTCCTCTGTAAGTGATGGAGGTGTTCCTCTTTAAGTGATGGTGGTGTTCCCCTTTAAGTGATGGAGGTGTTCCCCTTACATGATGAAGGTGTTCCCCTTTAGGTGATAGAGGTGTTCCCCTTTATGTGATGAAGGTGTTCCTCTTTAAGTTATGGAGGTTTTCCCCTTAAATGATGAAGGTGTTTCCCTTCAGGTGATAGAGGTGTTCCCCTTTATGTGATGGAGGTGTTTCTCTTTAAGTGATGGAGGTGTTCCCCTTAAATGATGAAGGTGTTCCCCTTTAGGTGATAGAGGTGTTCCCCTTTATGTGATGGAGGTGTTCTTCTTTAGGTGATGGAGGTATTCCCCTTAACTGATGAAGGTGTTCGCCTTTAGGCGATAGAAGTGTTCCTCTTTATGTGACGGATGTGATCCTCTTTAAGTGACAGAGGTGTTCCTTTTTAAGTGATGGAGGTGTTCCTCATTAAGTGCCGGAGGTTTTTGCCTTTAAGTGCTGGAGGTTTTTCTCTTTATGTGACGAAGGTGTTCTTCCTGTTAAATGATGGAGGTGTTCCTCTTTATACGATGGAGGTGTTCTTCTTTAAAAGATGGTGGTGTTCCCTTTAAATGATGGAGGTGTTCCTCTTTACCTAGTGATGGAGGTGTTCCTCTTTAACTAGTGATGGATGTGTTCCTCTTAAAGTGATGGAGGTGTAATGAAGGTGTTTCTCAAGTTAGTAATGGAGGTGTTCCTCTTTAACTAGTGATGGATGTGTTCCTCTTTAAGTGATTGAGGTGTTCCTCTCCAGCTAGTAATGGAGGTGTTTCTCTTCAACTATTGATGGAGGTTGTCTTCTTTAACTAGTGATGAGGCGTTTCTCTTTAAGTGACAGAGGTGTTTCTTTCTAAGTGGTGGGTCCAAGAATGGACTTGACATAAGATAAATATCCCATACAAGCGTGCTTATATATTGACATGTACCAACAAATGGTGTTACAGAGTTTCAATGTACGGAATATATTTCTTGTGTCAAATAATGATATGGTAATAGATAAGGATCTTCATATAGTGTCCCAGACTTGTAAGTAACTTGATATACCCTTATGACCGATATTGCTTGAAGGTGTCGACTGATCCGCGACAGTTGTCCTCCAGAGGCCTAAAATAAAGTCTTACTGTGGATTAGTACAGCCGTCCTGGTGTTCTCATTAAAATTATAATCTGGACAGTAAATTTAATTATATTCTTACATGTGAAACACAGGGCCAGAAAATACTGGCTCGGATGAAAATCGAACTCACGACTTAGGGGAAACCCAGCCAGTGTTTTCCGGCCGGGTGTTTTGCAATGTCGAAATATAATTAAATTATAATTTATTCCTGAAGATTTATTCCTGCAATTATTAGTTTGAACAGTAAACACCAGAGAGAACAATGGGCCAGTTAGAAAACGTTGCGTTCCACAGCTAGGGTTTGTTTTCTCTATCCTAGGCCACAGTGTGGGCGTTGAAATATAGGTTTGGCTTCATTAAATGGTGTATACTGTGTAGCCATGTAATGTATGTACCGTATTCACCGTCCTACACACACTTTGATGACGCATCCCAAGACATGTGTAGACTTGTCTGCCCCAAATTGATGAAATCCCCAGATAAGCTCCGACTTGGCCCCACACGTTCAGAATTGTTTACTGTCCCGACACGTTCAGACTTGTTTCCCGGAAGTCACGTGACCGGAAGTTCCGTTCTTTTCCGATTAATCACGAAGCTCCTGTGGGAGCAATTTACTCCGACTTTACCGCACCTCTTCCTTTAAACTGGAAATCGCAATCCAGGACATGTTAGGAAAACGGTGGAGAATCGAACTTCGCTTCGACAGGTCATGATATTATAACCTATATCATGGTAGGACGTCCGTCGGTCATTTTTGAACAGGTCGACCTCTGCAGATCTGTGTCATCAGCGGGTCTGGACTTGTTGGGTTCTGATGGGTGCACGAGAACGACAGGAATGCGAGACATGGGGTTTCACCCAACCATGCCATGGGGTATGGCGGGTAGGGGAATAGCGGTGCACATGCGCAACCGGATGTGGAACGCTTCACCGAGAACGAGACGTGAGACACATCAGAATTTCAACCAAAAACACTTCTGCATTCAAGCATGCACCACATGGTAGTGTGGGTAGGGCATGATGGTTCTGGCTGCCCTGTAGGGCGCCGGCCACTGGGCGTTCTACGGTTAATAAAATAAAGATGAGATCTCGAACAACACAACGGCTTGTGTATTTATTTATTTATTTATTTTTAATGGATTTAGTTATTGTGATTAGTAAACTGGTGCGTGTCGGGAGAGTGTAGCCCAGTGTGTAGCCAATATCCCTCTGAAGGAAATATCACCATATGAGTGAAACAAACTTGAGTGTGACATTAAGCCAAATTCCCTCCCTCCCTGAAGGAAATAGTCACATTGTGACAAAGATTATTAAAATGATCCATATATAGTAGTGCATGTGTACAATGCTTTAACATGTCGAGGTATAAGTAAAGGGTTAGGGGCGAGCAGCTTAGGGGAATCCAGCTCTCTAAATTGAAGGTAAATAGGGCCGTTTTTCGCTGAACAAATCAGTTCACATAATGAATTCAGCAAAATCCTCTTGAGGCGCATACATATCTATCCGCATGAAATGGTAGGAAAAAAGTAATTTGTCATCTATCTAATTTGCATAATAATAGGCCAAACATCCTTCGCGCTTTTTTACCTCCATTTTAGAGAGAGGGATCGCCCTAACCTGGTTAGATTCGAACGACTAGTATTCAAGACTGTCGTCTTTGACCACTCGTCCTTCCTGGTAACACTTGTTATCATGGTCAAATTGATCCCCAATATAGGTGGTACATATGTACAATAGTTTTACATCATGTCGCCTTCTGCACGCCGTGAATAACCCGCAGGAGATAGATCAGTGATACTCGCATGTGCAGTCAGGAAAAGGGCAATTTCGGATACGCACTCGGGCATGTTGTCGGGGCCAGGCGTCTACCTACACTTTATATTGTAGGGGTTTCGCCCAAACAATCTCCTGGGTGTCGAGCTTTATTGTTGAACCTACATGACGTACGGGTTTCTTTTGTCCTGTTTGATAACGTGAACTGGAACTATGTTGCATAGTGCGCATTTGATCCTTACTGGATTCTGATGCACGGGAGATATCTAGTAGTCCATGAGCTAGAGTACTTACCGGTACTATCTTGAGAGGCAAAAGGGCATGGGTTTTGTGTTTACATTTTATCTGTAGAGTACAAAAAGTTATGATGGCCATCTTAGATTTGCAACTTAGTGCCAGAATATAGGTCAATCCAAGATGGCGGCCATTGTGTGCCATATTTTACAGAATCACCATTTGTAATCAACACAATTTTCACAATTTTCGTTCGATTATTTTAATATTCAGCTTATTGGTTTGTGTTGAATAATCGAGTACTTAAAATTAAACGCAACATAACAAGAGTGATGGAAAACGATGCCGGCGTACAGTGACAAGAATACATAGGCGCCCTCAGGCGATATATTTTCGCAACCCGGCAAGATATTAATTTTATCCACTTGAATGATAGAGAAGACCGGTGCCAATTCCCACAGGTGCTTGTCATAATTTGGTCAGTTTTTAATTTTGATATTAAAATCCTCCTGTTATAGTCTAGTCTATTATAGAGCAGCAGGAAGATATATTAATATTATTATCACAATTAATAACTGACCAATGACAATCCCCTTTTCCAATTTCCTCTGATCTATGTTACACCTGTTCAATCTCTACGCTCACACTTCAAACGTAGTTGGCCTCGAATCCGATCGAAAGTGGGGGGGGGGGGGGGGCACTATCACAGCCCAACAGGCGAGGGTCCAGGGACCACCTAGGCCCTAGCCAAGATGCATAGCGTCTCCCTTCCCTCAACACTATGCCGTCGACAAATACATTTCTCTGGTGGTAACTCTAACATCTCCATGGCGCACTTATTATTACCTTTGCGCCCTATTGGACCTTCATTATCTTGAGAAAAAGGGCCGCCATGAATAAAATACCATAATCGATGTTGTGATCATCATCCCCTGTATACACGGAGTCTATTATGACGGAAATGCCCATCTTCTTGACCCTCGATTTCAGGTGATTTTGAGGCTCCATAGGGATAATTTTAACGTCTGTAATTCATTTTTGACCGACGAATGAATGGCCATTTAGTCTACCATTTCTGTATTTTTATTCATGGCGGCCCATTTTCTCAAGTTAATGAAGGTCCAATAGGGCGCAAAGGTAATAATAAGTGCGCCATGGAGATGTTCGAGTTACCACCAGGGAAATGTATTTGTCGTCGGCATAGCGTTGAGGGAAGGGAGACGCTATGAATCTTAGCAACCTAGGCCCCGGAAGCTCCGGGGTCTTAGATCGTTGGAGATGCGTTCTGAGCGTTTTCCTGGAAATAAAACTGATCAAATGCATGCAGATTTATGGTTCTATTTTCACGATTTTTTCGCAGTTATAAGCACGCATCGATATTGAAAACATCGCACCTCATGCCTGCATCCATTTGATTTTCTAGTTATATTTAAAACATACAAAACGATGACTTTTAGTTCTTTGAAGGGAACTCAATATGCCTACCGATACGATTCATTCACACAAAGATAATACAAGAAAATAAATCTGAGCACAATGTATACAGATTTATGGTTCGATTTCCACATTTGATTCGCATACACACGCATCGATATTGAAGAATATGCCCAACTCCATTTGAGTTCCTGGTTTAACACAAACAAACAAACAAACACGTCCTGGCACTCTATCTGTAATTTTTATGTGGGAACATGGTCAGTTAGGAGTGCCGAAAAGTGTGTGGGGGGGGGGGGGAAGATATTCGCCCCCCCCCCCAAATCAAAAGAGAGGGGGTTCGGGCCTACTGTCTACTATTAGTTAAAGAACCATCAGGCCACTATGTGTCTGTCTATTATTAGTTAAAGAACCATCACGTCACTATGTGACTGTATACTATTTGTTAAAGAACCATCAGGCCACTATGTGACTGTCTACTATTAGTTAAAGAACCATCAGGCCACTATGTGACTGTCTACTATTAGTTAAAGAACCATCAGGCCACTACGTGACTGTCTACTATTAGTTAAAGAACCATCAGGCCACTATGTGACTGTCTACTATTAGTTAAAGAACCATCAGGCCACTATGTGACTGTCTACTATTAGTTAAAGAACCATCACGTCACTATGTGTCTGTCTACTATTTGTTAAAGAACCATCAGATCACTATGTGACTGTCTACTATTAGTTAAAGAACCATCAGGCCAATATGTGACTGTCTACTATTAGTTAAAGAACCATCAGGCCACTATGTGTCTGTCTATTATTAGTTAAAGAACCATCAGGTCACTATGTGACTGTCTACTATTAGTTAAAGAACCATCAGGCCACTATGTGACTGTCTACTATTAGTTAAAGAACCATCAGGTCACTATGTGACTGTCTACTATTAGTTAAAGAACCATCAGGCCACTATGTGACTGTCTACTATTAGTTAAAGAACCATCAGGCCACTATGTGACTGTCTACTATTAGTTAAAGAACCATCAGGTCACTATGTGACTGTCTACTATTAGTTAAAGAACCATCAGGCCACTATGTGACTGTCTACTATTAGTTAAAGAACCATCAGGCCACTATGTGACTGTCTACTATTAGTTAAAGAACCATCAGGTCACTATGTGACTGTTTACATGTATATTAGTTACGGAACCATCAGGCCACTATGTGACTGTCTACTATTAGTTAAAGAACCATCAGGCCAATATGTGACTGTATACTATTTGTTAAAGAACCATCAGGCCACTATGTGTCTGTCTACTATTAGCTAAAGAACCATCAAGTCACTATATGACTGTATACTATGAGTTAAAGAACCGTCAGTCCCTATGTGACTGTCTACTATTACTTAAAGAACCATCAGGCCACTATGTGACTGTCTACTATTAGTTAAAGAACCATCAAGTCACTATGTGACTGTATACTATGAGTTAAAAAACCGTCAGTCCCTATGTGACTGTCTACTATTTCTTAAAGAACCATCAGGCAACTATGTGACTGTCTATTATTAGTTAAAGAACCATCAGGCCACTATGTGACTGTCTACTATTAGTTAAAGAACCATCAGACCACTATGTGACTGTCTACTATTAGTTAAAGAACCCCAGGCCACTATGTGACTGTCTACTATTTGTTAAAGAACCATCAGCCCAATATGTAACTGTCTACTATTAGTGAAAGAACCATCAGGTCACTATGTGACTGTCTACTATTAGATAACAAACCATCAGGCCACTATGTGACTGTCTACTATTAGTTAAAGAACCATCAAGTCACTATGCGACTGTCTACTCTTAGTTAAAGAACCCTCAGTCCACTATGTGGTTGTCTACTATTAGTTAAAGAACCACCAGGTCCCTATGTGACTGTCTACTATTAGTTAAAGAACCCTCAGTCCACTATGTGACTGTCTACTCTTAGCTAAAGAACCATCAGACCACTATGTTACAGCCTACTATTAGTTACAGAACCATCAGACCAATGTGTGACTGTCTACTATTAGTTAAAGAACCATCAGATAACAATGTGACTGTTTACTATTATTTAAAGAACCATCAGGCCACTATGTGACTGTCTAATAAATATTAGTTAAAGAACCACCAGGCCACTATGTGACTGTCTATTATTAGTTGAAGAATCATCAGATAACAATGTGACTGTTTACTATTAGTTAAAGAGCCATCAGGTCACTATGTGACTGTCTACTATGAGTTAAAGAATAATCAGGTCACTATGTGGCTGTCAACTATTAGTTAAAGAACCATCAGACCACTATGTGACTGTCTACTATTAGTTAAAGAACCCTCAGTCCACTATGTGGCTGTCTACTCTTAGTTAAAGAACCACCCGGTCACTATGTGACTGTCTACTATTAGTTAAAGAACCATCGGACCACTATACGACTGTCTACTCTTAGTGAAAGAACCCTCAGATCACTATGTGACTGTCTACTCTTAGTTAAAGAACCCTCAGTCCACTATGTGGCTGTCTACTCTTAGTTAAAGAACCCTCAGTCCACTATGTGGCTGTCTACTCTTAGTTAAAGAACCATCAGGTCACTATGTGAATGTCTACTATGAGTTAAAGAATCATCAGATAACAATGTGACTGTCTACTATTAGTTAAAGGTTATACAAAATGGTCTCAAAATCTGCTACTTTCTTGTGCTAAATTGTTGTAGAGGTGATTATATAGACTTGTTTTACATTTTTGTATGTTTTCAAACTGCCCAAGTTTGGAAATAGTAGCAGTAAAGTGCGGCAATTTCACGCCCCTTTCAAAACGGCGAAAGCTGTGACCGCTTGACCTGTGACGTCACAACCTGATTACGATCTCGCTCAAATGCCTGTTGTGACGTCAAAATGTCAGCGACATCATACTAGAACTCCCACAGTTGGGTGAATCTTTCGTAACAACGCCCGACGTCATAGACTATGACGTTTATGGCGCAATCGTAATCAGGTTGTGACGTCATGCACCAGAGGTCATGGCTCCAATATGTTTTCTCCCACATGTGTGCTATTCGTGTCCTAAAACCCACTTCGACGACATTATTCAAGAAAAAAATACTAATTTGTTGTTTGGAACACTACTGGGTATGTTTTAATGCAAAGTAGTATAGAGTCATTTGGTATAACCTTTAAAGAACCATCAGACCACTATGTGACTGTCTACTATTAGTTAAATTACAAGCGTCTAGTCCGTCATTCATAATCCAGCCGTCGTCCATTAGAGAATATCCGCGTCCATAATCCAAAGACCTATTCCATATTCCATATAACAGTATTAGCACCAAATTCAAAAAGACAATCATAGTATACATAAACATAGGCTTGTTTCCTGCAAGAGAGAAGCGGTCAACAGTTTTCAATGATGCCGGCAAGACATCATGGTGTTCCAAAAATATCAAATCCGTATCGCTGATCAGTATTCTTAATCCATAATATTCGTTGTAAAGTCGTCATCTAAAGAATGATGTATCTCAGTCACGCTTTGATTGTGACTGTTCATATGAGTACCATGAGGATCTTGAAGTACATGGGCTCATACGGTCACTAACCACGGGTTAAGCGGAATTAGACAAGTTACGAAACGTAACGCCATAGATCTTGCACACTACGCTCGTATTTTGCTATCAGCATGCGATATGTATCGCCAAATTTGAGAAACTTTGAGTGGAGGCGCTTGGTGGAATAGCCCTGTTTTTTTAAGTTTCTGCAACAATGTTTTGTGACGTTGATTAAAATCATCACATCTAAAACAGGATCTAGCAAATGCTACTAAGCGAGATATGTATACGCGATATGCAGGTCCCACTGGAAGGGATAGTTTACGATGTCGAAACCATCAGACCACTATGTGACTGTCTACTATTAGTTAAAGAACCATCAGACCACTATGTGACTGTCTACTCTTAGTTAAAGAACCCTCAGGTCACTATGTGACTGTCTACTCTTAGTTAAAGAACCCTCAGTCCACTATGTGGCTGTCTACTCTTAGTTAAAGAACCATCAGACCACTATGTGACTGTCTACTATTAGTTAAAGAACCATTAGACCACTATGTGACTGTCTACTCTTAGTTAAAGAACCCTCAGTCCACTATGTGGCTGTCTACTCTTAGTTAAAGAACCATCAGACCACTATGTGACTGTCTACTATTAGTGAAAGAACCATCAGGTCACTATGCGACTGTCTACTATTAGATAAACAAACCATAAGGCCACTATGTGACTGTCTACTATTAGATAAACAAACCATAAGGCCACTATTTGACTGCCTACTGTTATTTAAAAAACCCTCAGGTCACTATGTGACTGTCTACTCTTAGTTAAAGAACCCTCAGTCCATTATCTGATTGTCTACTATCAGGTAAAGAACCATCAGGCCACTACGTGACTGACTACTATTGAATAGAGGACCATCAGGTCACTATTACGCAAAGAACCATGCAGAAATGTTACTAAATGGAAGTCCTGCTCATGATTCTGAAGCTGTGGTTCCGAATTTCAGTTGAAGAAAGAGATTGTGGCTGCCCCGATACACCAAACAACAAAACAAGTACAGAAGGAGGGCGAAGGGGCGATAACTCCGTTGATAGCTGTGTCGCGAATGCAGACCTGTTAAACGGAAAATTCCAAAGCGTTGTAGAAATAGGAGTAAGTAAATACTATTATTCTGTCAAACTCATTGTTACGATAATGCCTATTTATTTCCTATCGAGTTTGTATTATTTTAGGATTACAATTAACAATATCAACTTGAGGAAAATGCTGATAAGCATTGAATTAGTGATCATGGTGATGATGCAGCTTTGTTGATTGGTAGCATACATTGAACTTAAAGAGGAAGAGAGGTAGTCAAGCAACATGATTCTGATTTTATTATCATTGCCGTACTTCCTAAGACGATTCACTGACGAGAATAAAACGTCAGAAAACAGACTAGAAACTCACAGCAATACATCTTCAAGTGCCACTGTCATAATGTATGCTCCAAGTGAGGCAGATATGTAAAATAATTGTGGCTTTTGTGGTAAAAGCACCAAAATTGGCACAGTTGATTATCAGAAGGTACTTAATTATTCCAGATATAGGGCCAAGCTCAATTTTTTCTTTTATGCCCGTAAACTGAGAAAATCCAAGATGGCCACCATGTGCGTCGTGAAAATCTATTAAACGGCATATCTTCCTGAATACATGTCACAAAAAGATGAATAAAATGTTGTTTTATATGTTTTCGTACACAAGGAAGACGTTACTGATGCAGAAATATGACAATTTATCATATTTTATAACTTCAGGACATGCGTTCAGAATAGCTATATTAACAAGTCCATATGTGATCAATTTGATGATCAGTAGACACTAAACAATTCAAGATACAGTGCCATTACGATTTTGTGCAATATCAGCTATATGTGTGAACATCAAAGATTGTGTCAATACGATTCACGCATAACAAGAAGTCCCATATCGTAGTCACTTAAGAACATACATATCTGAATACAATATTATTTTCTATATGTTTTCATAAACACAAAACATCGGACAATCGACAGAAATGCATTGCGATCATAATTATATACGAATGCATGCGAAATAGCTCCAGTTTATGAACAAACCCCAAATATCATTATATGAACATTCTTATTATTTTTTCAGATATAAGGCTTCCAATACCAATCTGCACCGAAAACCAACATAGATACGCCATCAAGAAACGCCACAATCAAGCAAACCAAAACAACATATCATTATGACAAATAAAGATGTGTTTCTCTTCTTGCAGATGACTGATTAGAACCACCATGCCAGCGAAGAAGCGATGTAAGATTGTACAAGATGACAGTCTGCAACCATCTACGTCGACAGCCGACCATCACCGTATGGATTGAAGCCGTTGTGCCCTGTGCCAAGTACATTGATCAGAAGTGCTCCACTGCCCACCCTTACAGAAATTTAAGGTTGCAACTAGCTAACACAAGCTTACCTTAAGCTAACATGCCTCCAGCAAGCTTGCGCCAGCTTGCAAGCTAGCGCAAGACTGCAGCAAGCTTGTGCCGGCTCGCAGCAAGCTTACACAGGACTAAAGCAAGCTTGTGCAAGCTAACAATATAGGTCTGCCAAGGATTGTGAGCTTGCACCTTGGCATGGCAAGCTAGCGCAAGCCTGCAATATTTTCAGGCAAGCTAGCAAGATTACCATATTTTTAGGCAACCAACAGTATATACTGAACTAATTGGCGAGCTTGCGCAAGCTCGCACCAAGAGCAGGAAGTACATACTTATAGCAGATGGTTTTCATTTAATGCCCAGCATGGGACCACTGGTATCCATGGGAACAAGCACTTTCCAACACGGGTGTAATATCAGATGACCAACATTCAAATTCAGAGTTCAACTGGTCTTCAACAGGTCGACACTTTTCAGTTTCGCTGTTTGGTTTTCTTCTCTCCACTGAAACTAGTGTAGTTTCCAATGCACATGGTGGATAGTTCTAAGTTCCATACTTCATTCAGTTACAATGATTTTAGGAAACCAACATTCAAGCTGACAGAACCATGAAGAAATAGGTTACTTTCAGTGTAGTTTTTGGTGGAAGCTCAGGAAAAGCCAAGTTTTATAGATTGACCTCAGTATACACTTGCAAGTACTGCGGGTCAAGATATCGGAGAGGACAAAAATGTTTAGCTTGCTGCCAAGCTCAAGGTGAGAGAATACTGCCTTAAATCATCAATTAATGTAAATTATGCATTTATAGTTTAGTCTGGGAATCTGAATGCAGTTTATATTGAAAACAGTATGGATCCAGGATCAAGTATGTGCAGACTGATATATTGTTCACAAGTAGCTTATTCAGCCTGTAGGCCTACAACTGTCAGATTATTCGTTAATTCATTAATGCAGCAAGAACACATTTGCAAAAATGCACACATGTACTATACTAATGTTACATATAATACAAATGGGCCCAGACAGAAAATTTAATTTAATTTAATTTGAATTTATCTATTTTCATAGCTAGAATTTACATCCTGGGATGAAATTCCAGTCAACAGACTATACATGCATGATACAACTAGGGATACAGAATGAGATCAATATGCCAGAGAAAATTAAATTATACTCATGGTATTCAGACCATTGCCAAATTTCTAAAGGTATGCCTTTTTCTGATCAGAATCTTTAATTATTATAGTAAAGATAAACGTTTGTGATTTGTAGGATAAAAATGCTCTTCTGTACTTTAATGTTATGAATCATGGTACATGTAGGCCTACATTTCAACTCCAAGCCAACATGCGAGCTCGCAGGCCTGGAAATGCATTGTTTTGGCGAGCTTGCGCAAGCCGGCTGCGAGCTAGCGCAAGCTGGCTGCAAAGTTATACAAGCTAGCCGCAAGCTTGTGCTAGCTCGCAGGTTTGATTAGGTTTGGTAAGCGTCTTCTAGCTTGCAGCTAAGTTGCGCTAGGTTGCAGCTAAGTTGCGCGAGGTTGCGGCATAGTTGCACTAGGTTGCAGAATCACCAATTGCAAGCTTGCAATGTTTCAAATGTGAGCTAGTGGCAAGCTAGTGGCAAGCTCAAGGCAAGCTAGTGGCCAGCTAACCAAAACAGACACACAATGTGAGCTTGCTGCAACCTTAAATTTCTGTAAGGGCAGCAAGGTCGAAGAGGACAGATGTTTGGGCTGGGTATGACCGCGTGGGTGACATTTTAACAAAGTTCCGAGACCTAGGCGAACAGCCAATTTCTGTGGACATAGCTCTGTTAGATGATGGCAATGTAATCTCTCAGATACTGGCCAAACATACTGCCCAATGGCACACATCTTGCCGATTGAAATGTTCTTCAAGTCGACTGGCACGACTAGGGTCACGAACAATACCTCCATATGAAGGTGACACCCGGGATCGCCCTTACACGTGGCGCCATGTTGCATGCGAATATGTAACATCAAAAGGTTATACATGTTTCTTTTGTGACGAAGGTGCAACAGAGAGTGCCCCTCTGCACGATGCTATGATGCCGAAACTCACCTATCGAGTGAAGGAATGCGCTCTGAAACTACAAGACCAAAATCTCATAGCAAAACTTAGCTCCGGTGAACTGGTGGCACAGGATGTCAAATATCATGCTCCATGCCTTGTGAAATTGTACTAATGCCGCCAGCAAAAAAACCGAGGTTGATTGACAAGCGAACCCTGATGGTGTATCTCATGGTATAGCATTGGTACAACTCTTAGGCTATATTGAAGACACAAAGATGGCAGACCAGTCGGTTGCGCCAATATTCAAGCTGTCAGATCTTCTCAAACTATACACTGATCGATTGAGACACATGGGCGTTGAATTAACTGGTCGTATCCACTCATCAGACTTGAAAGATCGACTTCTTGCTAATATCCCTGGTATACGGGCATACAAGCAAGACCGAGACGTTCTGCTGAGCTTTGATGAAGATGTTGGACAGGTGTTTGCCGGTGCCAAACGCTATCCACAGTTGTGTTCGGGAGTTGCAAAACAATAGACACAGCCAAGATAACGGCAAGCCAACTCTCTGTTGCACCTTCGTCACAGAAGAAACATGTGTCACCTTTTGATGTTACATCTTCGTATGCAACATGGCGCCGCGTGTAAGGGCGATCTCGGGTGTCACCTTCAGATGGAGGTATTGTTCGTGCCAGTCGAATTGAAGAACATTTCAAACGGCAATATGTGTGCCATTGGGCACTATGTCTGGCAAGTGTCTGAGAGATTCCATCGCCATCATCTAACAGAGCTATGTCCACAGAAATTGGCTGTTCGCCGAAATCTCGAAACTTTGTTAAAATGGCACCCACGCGGTCATACCCAGCCCCAACATCTGTCCTCTTCGACCTTGCTGAGCAGTGGAGCACTTCTGATCAATGTACTTGGCACAGGGCACAACGGCTTCAAGCCATATGGTGATGGTCGGCTGTCGACGTAGATGGTTGCATACTGTCATCTTGTACAATCTTACATCGCTTCTTCGCTGGCATGGTGGTTCTAATCAGTCATCTGCAAGAAGAGAAACACATATTTATTTGGCATAATAATATGTGGTTTTGGTTTGCTTGATTGTGGCGTTTCTTGATGGCGTATCTATGGTATTGGAAGCCTTATACCTGGAAAAATGATAAGAATGTTCGTATAATGATATTTGCTTAGGGGATCGGACAACATTTTGGGTTTTGTTCATAAACTGCAGCTATTTCGCATGCATTCATATACAATACCGTTGTCAATAAACAATGTGATTCAGCTATATAGTATGTTAGATTCTTTCAGCAAAATTGAAAATTGCCACTTTTCACTTTTCACCAACTATTTTACATACTTTGTCAGATATCTTGATTTGCATACATTGTATCATCCAAATGATGATTTCATTGGATTCCACATACATGAAAACATATAAATAGGTACTTCGTTTGTCTTATTACGTCAATTATTGGTGAAGATATGAAACATTGTTCATTTTCTCAATTTGAGTGGTGGCCATCTTGGATTTTGCCATTTCCGGGCATCCACGGAGAAAATTTAGCTAGGCCCTATATCTAAAATCGTTAACTATATAATAAACTGCAAATGTGCCAATTTTGGTGCTTTTACCACCAAACCCACAATCCTCCTGTACTTTGCCACATATCCGCCCCACTATCCATCCGGTTTCGCGATAAATCAAAAATGACAGCCAGCACTTCCTTGCATTCCAAATGCAGCAGGGAAATTGTAGTCAAGAAATGTAAACATCTCCATCATCTTGGACACCTGCCCTCAAAACAAGAGATTTGGAGGATGTGGGCGGTGGTTTTAGGGTGAAGTGTCGAAATATGGCGCCTCTATACATAACCCCGCGATTCATATAAAAAGGATGGGGCTATGTATGGAGGCTCCATATTTCGACACTTCACCCTAAAACCACCGCCCACATCTCCAAAGTGCCTGTGATCTTGGTACAAGTGCTTTTCCAAACATTATATCCACCCCCTCACCTAAGGACGAGTTTTCTCACAAACAATTTAGTTGAAATTCTGTTCAATTCATTTTTGTTACTTTTATAGATGTTGATGGAAATATAATGTTCTATGTATTTTGGTCTAAAAATACAAAATTTCAGGGGTAATTTCGGATCATTCAATAGGGGGTGGGTATAAGTTTTGAAAAAGCCCTTGTATCAAGATGGTGGAGATGTTTACATTTTTTTACTCACATTTCCTCTGCTGCATTGGGAATGCAAGTAAGTGTTTACTGAAAGAAAGGAGCATTATGCTGATCTTAATTATTATTTTGGTAACCAATTTGAATGTATGCGAGTTAACCTCAATGGTATAAGATAGGCAGACACTAAATTTAATGCCCTATGAAAATTACGACTGATGGTGACGTGCCAGTGCACAGAGGCGATTTTTCATTTCTGCAGTAGCCCAGTGAGAAGTCGAGATTAATATATCAATGGGCGGATTATCGGATACCTACAGCGTCCAACAAATGTGAAATAATTGTGAAGCATCAATCATTTTAGTAAATTATAGGCAATACGCAAACCATACAAAATACACACCTATAAAATACATGATGTACCGGGTACTATATAAAAGTTTCATGCATCTGCCATCGAAAGTTTCCAAGATATGGAGTGAACGAAACTGGGACGGACAGAAAGAAGGATATCATGCATGGACGCACGCAGGGACTCACACGAAAACCTTATTAGACGAAGTGGCCATTCCCATGAAAGGTTCCACCGAAATTTGATGACATTTCATCCAGCAGTTCTCCATATATCTTGCAGACAATATCTGTACATAGATGTAGAAGAAGACGGATACCAGACATGGACGGATGGGCGCACACACACCAGAACCTAATCAGATGGGGGCGGGGGCATCGCTATGAAGCTTCAATCCAAGTTTGTTGAACATCCATCCAGTAGTTCTTCAGATATCCTGAGGTCAAGGCCTATACATATACAAGTAGATGGACGGACAAATACCAAACACGCACGCACACCAAAACCCAATCCGATGAGGAGGCCATCCAATTTTATTGAAATCCCGTCCCGTAGTTCTCCAGATATCTTGCAGACAAGGCCTGTATATACATGTACAAATAGATGGACGGACGGACCGACACCGGACACGGACGAGCGAACGAACGTATATGACAACAAAATATAACCAGATGAGGGAGCTGTCCCAATGAAGCTTTCATCCAAGTTTCGTGAAATTCCGTCAAGTAGTTCTCCAGATATCTTGCAGACAAGGCCTGTATATACATGTACAAGTACGGACAACGGAGAAGGACGAAAGCACGCACACACACCAAAACCTAATCAGACGAGGGGGCTATAACAATGAAGCTTTCATCCAAGTTTCGTGAAATTCCGTCCAGTAGTTCTCAAGATATCTTGCACACAAGGCCTGGACATACATATACAAGTATGTGGATGGACGGATGCACAACAGACACGGACAAACGCACGCACACACACCAAAACCTAATCAGATGAGGGGGCTATCCCAATGAATCTTCCTTCTAAGTTTGGTGAAATTCTGTTCAGTAGTTCTCAAGATGCCGAAGAGAAAACGGGACAGACAGACAGATAGACAGCACAAACTCTAGATGTCTCCCCCAACATAGACATTATTCAAACTTTGTCTTTATTGTTCAGTTAGTATTTATGCATTATATTTTGAAGCTAAGTTAGTTAAGAAATTATATTATATTATATTTTATCTGAAATACTTTGACGTTACCTCTGGAAATGAATTCTCAGTATCAGCTCTGACATTGAAGATCATTGAGCTCTAATAGACCACCTGCAATATTTCACACGTTACATGATTTGATATATTTCAAAATCAGTATAGTCAAAATAATCATGCCCAAGAAGTTAATGGTCTGAGCATGCTCCATAAAGAGCAATAGAAAAAAAGAAGAGTGAGTGACCTAGAGCCCACACTGTTTTGCTGTTCTAATGAAATATTTTAGTCAAGGACAATGTATGGAAATAAAATATTTTTTTCGAAACAAATTAATGGGACAACTGCCAGGGGCAAATTTAGATCAGATTGATGAAAAAGTTGATCGGCTTCACTGATAAATGTAAACACCCCGTGTGGCTGCACCTGGCGTTTCGTTGTGCACATCCCAGGTGATATTAAGAATATAATGGCCTCAGATTATCAGGTTAACGTAAGAGGCAGACGGTTCAGTTTGAATCCGGCCGAACAACTCCCATGAGCGAACTACTTTTCATATGCTCTGTCCGGAAAAACAGGGGAAATAATCTCCAGATAATTCTTTTTAACGCTAGGTCAACAGAGGTATTATGCAGACTTGAAAAGTAATCGAAGTGCTCGGCAAACATCTATTTTACTATATATGATGTCACTTCCGGCGATGTGCGCGAAGGCCCCGAATCCGGTCCAAAAATCTGACTGGTGGCTGGGGTGTTATTAGACCCTCAGCGAGGTGGTTGCCAAACGTTATATAACTAAAAGATTGTTGAAAGCGACGTTAGATCATACTCACTAAAATGTAAATTTGCTGACCGTAACCCTACCTGGCCTGGCGGGGAGGGGGGAGGGGGGGGAATCGGGGGGCACTTTCCGCCCCCCCCTCCCCCTTGTAGCTTCTCATATTGGGGTCATTTTGAGCCTATTTGCATGACCCCCCGAGCAGCAGATCATGGGCAAATTCAAGAAAGGTACCAGAAAAGTGACGTTTTCGTGAGATTTCTTAAAAATTCGTGCTTTTCTGCATGCAAAAGTGAGTAAAACATATTTATTTCGTATCAGTTTATTATTTACTAACTTATCATGCCGTTTTTGCGAAGAAAACGCTTAAATACAAAAATCGAAAAATCTGCCAAAAATGCCATTTTTGAAGATGACGTCACTGGGACGTCATCATGGCGGCCATCTTGGATTTTTGTTACATTTACTGGTAGAGCTTGACCCAAAGATATAGGGTGGTAAGTTTCAGCTCCCTAGCCTCAGGGATAGGGAAAATATTTAGCCCCCCCCCCCAGGCTGCGGTACACCCCAAATCGGCCAGGCCAGATAGGGTTAAGTTACCATAAATATGATGATGCTTTTCCCCTTCTTTCTCTGATTCATCTAGATACTGGGTCAATGGTACGATCTTGCAGGTACTCCCGCCATCAAAGATCGTCTAATTTCTGGGATGGACTCAATGCAGACCTATTACAGTCTGGGACCTCGTAATACTATACGATCAACTTTCGTTGCCGCCAAGTGAGTTCGTTACACTCAATTGAAACCCAGGTCGCACGTGGATTCATATATCCAAAGCATTTTTCAAAAGCATTAAAGAGGCCGATCGGAGCGAGAGTGTTCTCTTGAATGTGGCGTGCAAGATCTATGGCGTTACGTGTCGTAACTTGTGTCTAATTCCACTTAACTTGGGGTTCATATGAACGGTCGCAATGAAAGTGTGACAGAGATACATCATACCCTAGCGTATCATCTGGATGAAGAATTCTGATCAGCGATACGGATTTGATATTTTTGGAACATCATGATGTCTTAGCGGTATCACTAAAAACTGTTGACAGTTTCTCTGTTGCAGAGAAAACTAGCCTATTTTTATATACTATGATTTATTGTTTGAATTTGGTGCTAATGTTAAATTAATTATATCTTTGGATTATGGACGCGTCTCTATCTGACTCTACTACTAATATACGTCGCTCAGACTAATGGTATGCATCGCTGTACTGACCCATATACTACTAATATGGTTCGCTTTTGGAACACTGAGACTACTGATATTCATCGCTATACTGACCCAAATACTACTAATATCTGGGTATAGGGACTACTGTTTAACTAATATAGCTCCGAATAGTGGTATACATCGCTTTACTGTTTCATATGCTACTAATCGATATATGAACTCTCCGACTACTGGTATGCATCGCTATACTGACCCATATACTACTTATACGGCTCGCTATAGGAACAAGCTTTCTACTGGTATGCATCGCTATACTGACCCATATTCTACTTATATGGCTCGCTATAGGAACAAGCTTTCTACTGGTATGCATCGCTATACTGACCCATATACTACTTATATGGCTCGCTATAGGAACAAGCTTTCTACTGGTATGCATCGCTATGCTGACCCATATACTACTTATATGGCTCGCTATAGGAACAAGCTTTCTACTGGTATGCATCGCTATACTGACCCATATACTACTTATATGGCTCGCTATAGGAACAAGCTTTCTACTGGTATGCATCGCTATACTGACCCATATTCTACTTATATGGCTCGCTATAGGAACAAGCTTTCTACTGGTATGCATCGCTATACTGACCCATATACTACTTATATGGCTCGCTATAGGAACAAGCTTTCTACTGGTATGCATCGCTATACTGACCCATATACTACTTATATGGCTCGCTATAGGAACAAGCTTTCTACTGGTATGCATCGCTATGCTGACCCATATACTACTTATATGGCTCGCTATAGGAACAAGCTTTCTACTGGTATGCATCGCTATACTGACCCATATTCTACTTATATGGCTCGCTATAGGAACAAGCTTTCTACTGGTATGCATCGCTATGCTGACCCATATACTACTTATATGGCTCGCTATAGGAACAAGCTTTCTACTGGTATGCATCGCTATACTGACCCATATACTACTTATATGGCTCGCTATAGGAACAAGCTTTCTACTGGTATGCATCGCTATACTGACCCATATACTACTTATATGGCTCGCTATAGGAACAAGCTTTCTACTGGTATGCATCGCTATGCTGACCCATATACTACTTATATGGCTCGCTATAGGAACAAGCTTTCTACTGGTATGCATCGCTATACTGACCCATATTCTACTTATATGGCTCGCTATAGGAACAAGCTTTCTATTGGTATGCATCGCTATACTGACCCATATACTACTTATACGGCTCGCTATAGGAACAAGCTTTCTACTGGTATGCATCGCTATACTGACCCATATTCTACTTATATGGCTCGCTATAGGAACAAGCTTTCTACTGGTATGCATCGCTATACTGACCCATATACTACTTATATGGCTCGCTATAGGAACAAGCTTTCTACTGGTATGCATCGTTATATTGGTTCTTCTACTACTACTGTTACTCGTTATATGAGCTTTGATGCTAATATACTTTGTTTTTCTCACTCCTATACTGCTATTACGCATAACTACAAGAAATCTGCCACTATGAGAAAGCATCGCTATACTGGCGCTATACTCTACTACTAATGTGCCTCGCTTAAGACAGTTCCAATCGTAATATTCATCGCCAAACTGACTCCGATACTAGTAATTGTCCTGGCTGTATTAACTCCTCTCTGACCACTAGTATGTATTGCTTTTCTGACTCCTCTACTACTTATACACATCACTGAAATGTAGGAAATCTGTCACTATTAGAACGCATCGGTATACTACACCTCTACCTACGATTAGGATTCGTTTTAAGACAGTTCCGACTCCTAGTATTGATCGCTACACTGACCCCTACTAATATAACTCGTGATAGGAACTCTCCGTCTATTAGTATGTATTGCTATACGTCTTTACTTTTAATATGCATCGCGTTAATGCCCCTCCTACTGGTAGAATGCATCGCAAAACTGACCCCGCTACTGAAAATACGCTTCGCTATGGGAACCTTTTTACTACTAGTATATATCGCTATACTGACCCTCCACTACTATATGCCTCGCTTTAAGAACCGTCCTCCTACTAGTATTATGCATCGCTATTCTTAAACCTCTACTTC
>JAVTVY010006527.1:0-39850 GCA_036873755.1 Hanleya hanleyi
GTTATCAGCTTCAATGAATGGTATATCGGTGACAATGTTATCAGCTTCAATGAATGGTATATCGGTGACAATGTTATCAGCTTCAATGAATGGTATATAGGTGACAATGTTATCAGCTTCAATGAATGGTATATCGGTGACAATGTTATCAGCTTCAATGAATGGTATATCGGTGACAATGTTATCAGCTTCAATGAATGGTATATAGGTGACAATGTTATCAGCTTCAATTCAATGAATGGTATATAGGTGACAATGTTATCAGCTTCAATGAATGGTATATAGGTGACAATGTTATCAGCTTCAATGAATGGTATATAGGTGACAATGTTATCAGCTTCAATGAATGGTATATAGGTGACAATGTTATCAGCTTCAATGAATGGTATATCGGTGACAATGTTATCAGCTTCAATGAATGGTATATAGGTGACAATGTTATCAGCTTCAATGAATGGTATATAGGTGACAATGTTATCAGCTTCAATGAATGGTATATAGGTGACAATGTTATCAGCTTCAATGAATGGTATATAGGTGACAATGTTATCAGCTTCAATAAATGATATATCGGTGACAAAGTTATCAGCTTCAATGAATGGTATATCGGTGACAAAGTTATCAGGGTGATCATGTTATAACCGGTATAATGGCTAAATGTCATTATTTTGCTGTCAATGTATTACTGTAGTAGACTTACTTTCCGCCTAATGCCATTAAGCCATATAATGCACCAGTAGCAAAAATCAAACCACTTCCGATCAGTGTGGAAACCCCAATACACAATGCTAAAGGCAGAATGGCTATTCTGTGAAAATAAAATCAAAAAGTTCTTCATAAGAAATAGAATATAGTGCAACCAAATATAATAAATACTGACATTGACTCGTCAATGACCTTTACCAATTCCACACAGAGACTTGAAGCAAATAGTAAAACAGCACTGATACATTTTCACACTGCTAGTAATTTTAACAAGCGAATTTCTAGTTCTTCATTTCTAGAGTCAGAACTCCATCCGGGCTATTTGTGAGCAAAGGTACAACATGGACAACGACATTGATCATGAAAGACAAACAGTTGCTTGGATAGGGAATGTTAGCATCGGTCTCCTTCTATGAGACATCATTTTAGTCATTGTAAATACTAAATGTAGTATTTTCAATGACATTGAATTAAGGGTTCCCCGACATACAGGTATTTATTATAGGTATATACAGGGGTCGAAATTTACACCTGTCTACCTGTCTCTGACAGGTAATTTTTGAAAGAGACAGGTAGAGAAATAAAGTACCTGTCTCTATTGACAGGTAGCCAATAATTTTGTTTTGGTGTTCAAAGTATATCTTCAACAAAATTCATTCAAAACACCTGCTAATAAGTGCAAGTAAACAAGGTGTCATTAATTTATTAGTGTTTTGCAACATCTAACTTTGTCATTAATCTCGAGTTACATGTACATGACAATTTCAACGATTGCATGTTCTCGTAATTCTTAAAGGTGACAGGTAAACATTTTGGTCACCTGTCTCGTGTGACAGGTAAATTATTTTGAATATTTCGACCCCTGTATATAGAGTACTAATTTACTGCTGGTACATCTGTCAATCTGTGTCGACAAAATCTCTGGGTTTTCTCGATAAGAAAGACATCCATTTTGTACACACAAATACTGATACAATGGGGCAAGCAGTCAGGCCATCCATAATAATACTTGTGTTTCCTGTAACCCAACTGACTCTGATTTATCGCCATGTTTTTTTGGTGACATTTAATATCAATCACAGTTTAGCAATGTGCTGTAAGGGGAAATTCTTCTGTCAGTCATGTTGTGCTACTTCAGGTCATCCACTGCACATACACACATGTAGTATTGGAAGGCACCACCCAACAGATTTAAGGTACTTCAGACTACGTATATACTATTATTCTTGGTTTGTACATCTTCTCCCAAGACGGGAGAGAGGGAAAACCTACCTACCAACTGTCAGTTTTCCAAGTCAATACAGGAAGTATGAATGGCCTCGGCTACTCTCATGAAATGGATGTTCAAGGCAGCGAGTAGGCAAGTCAAACAATGTAGGTGAGCAACCATTTGTCATTTGTTCTTATTAGAGCATGGTCAATACTAGAATGAGTGACCGGGTGCTGTACTGGCTGGGCTGATCAGTGTCCAGGATAATTAGGAACTGTGAACACCCCCATGTCCTGGCACATGTAGGCACTGTTGTTATATGACTGAAAAATTGTTGAAAACGACGTTAAATCCTACTCACTCATCCATTTGCCATTCTCCCATTGTCAGACTTTGTAACCTCCTAAACTGTCGGTGTTAAACCCTCTGACTGCACTGTGCAGAAAAACGAGGCACGAATGCTCATTCGGTCTGTATCGATTTTGATCAACACAGGGAGCATGTATCTGCATATGAGAGAGATGGGAAATGCATCCAGAATATCTTGCAAATAATTAACTAGGTTTATGCTAAATTATATGTCATGAGAACTGTGAGTCCTGAGCTCAAAAACTGAATGCAGTGATTTCAACCCCAGTGCAATCAGAGGGTGTATCTGACAGTTTAGAGATATACAAATTCTGATACCATGAGAATGCCATTTGCTGGCCTCAAATTAATTTCAGCTGAGACATAAGTGAGCATGAGCAGAAGCTTGCTTCTCATCATGGCGAGGCTTGTTTTTAACCCAATTCTAAATGCAGATGTTTCATGGAGAGGTTTTTTAAAGCCACAAATACTGCAACTGTTGAAAGTTGGCCGACATACAAGACACTGAAGGTTATACTGTTTCTTACAATACATATATTAATCCTTTTTGCCAGTATGGTCTTCGTTTTGAGAATTCTTCCACTTGTCTAACAAAATCCAGAAATGCACAGCAACAAGGGGCCTCGAATAAAACCAACAGAAATCCAGCCATTCTGAAGAAAAGAAGAACACAGTGGATGTGATATCTTATTGAGTGTATTAACCTCCAAATCCCAAGTAAAAGACATGAATAATTTAACATGAACTTATATGTTAATATTATAAATATAAATCAATACAAACTATGTAACTGTCAGTCATCCAGGTGAGAATACTTGATAGCAAATTTATTATAGGATTCAGAGAACCAGTCTTACATTATTCCTTTCAAATAAAGGCAAAACCATAGAGGAGCAGCACCGGAAGGTCTGTTGATTTGTAGCCTGTACACTGAAGGGATGTGGGTTGAAAGGTAACTTACATCTGCCATATTCCTGCCACCAAACATGTGGCAGTTATTGTTATACAAGCAGTAACTCCAGTTACCATGGCAACTGAAAACAGAACAGAGATATATGAATAACAAGAAATTGCAATTTCAAGAGTTGGACAGTTACTGTTAATAGGTATTACTCATAAAAGAATACATGACGTAAAACTTAAGAATTTAATAAATTTTAAGTGACAAAACTGGTCTGATATTTAACATTGTATTCCAACAGTTAAATCATCAGTGACTGTGAAGTATTTTCAAATTAATAAATCTTCAATGATGTGACCAGTGTGTGGGATCTATAGATATTTGTCTATCCATCAAAGTAATTCAGCCATTTTTCTGAGTTAAATAGAAACTGAAAAAAGTTTGCTTCCAGGCATATTTGCATGTGGTAAATGTAAAAATTAGGCTGCAATCCAGAATGAAATTCTTCTCAAGAAATCTCGTACTCTTCCAGTTTTCATGCCAGAAAGATATTTCTTCTGTGCGCAAATGGTAAAATAGAAGTGAGGCTATGCACATGGAATTGACTCACCCAGCACAAAATTATGGTCCCACTGAAAATAATTCTAGAGCCTGTGGGGCTTCCAGGGATTGACCTGGGGTATCGTTAGGTTGTCGCTGTGCTCAGGCCCAGGTCATGGATAGAATTATGGGAATCAGCTCCTTGGACAGCTTGTCATTTAAGGTGACTAACTGGAGCACTTGTGGGGTTTCCGAGTAAAATTGATTAAATAGGATCCCACATGGAGGGTATCGGGTGTGAAAAGAAATAGGACCAATGCTGTGAGATGAGTGAAATATTGTTGAAAGTGGCATATTCACTCATACATTAATTTTTCTGAAAAAACTACAGGGACATTTAATTTTAATTATTGTTGATGTATTATTCATACATGAATTGCTCCACTGATCGATATTAGTATAGTTTGGAGAACCTTCATTATGAAGATGGTTATAAATTTTAAGCTACATACACCAGATTAATATGAGGGTTTGTAAATCAGGAAGTGCCCCATAGAATAATGTGCATCTCCCACCCCAGAACTCCTCTCTTTTAATCGTAATGGCATGATATGAGTGAAACTTCCAACTCGTTGACAACTGTTATAAATCTTGACAGGATGAAACTCGGGGATGGGCACTAATAATAAACTAAACATTTTTTGATGGGGCCTAATCTTGGTCTACATACTCCTGTGTGTAATTGCAAGGAACGCCATTTGCAAGTTGTTTCTGCCAGCTAGCCACATGATTGGATGATCTATGTAATTGGAGATTTGCATCAGATTTATATAGCCCTGGCGTAAGATACTATTCTATGATATTATATCTGAGATTGTGCTGATATAGGGTTGATCAAGTGTTTGAAATCGCTGGAGAATGTCTCCTGCTGAATTTTGGAAAGGTTAATCATGGGTAGCCCCATTATTCGTTTTACAAATCATCAAATGCCGGTGAGCCTAACAATATTTATTATTTTGAACGGAATTACGTATGTATTTTACGACATATGTACAACAACAAGTACACCTTGACCATAGATCCATTGTGAGGTATATTGACTTGTATTTGAAATGACTCATGCTCACATGTTTTTATAATAAATTGTCTTACCTATCCCGGCAAGTACGCCGATGCTACGGGCCAGAAATTTACACCACCACGTTACACCGTCATTGTCCCCAGGTGGCTGTTGTGTTGGTACCGTGGAAATTGTGCTTTCCTTTTGTCCCATATTGTATTTTAAAAACTACGTCAATGTTAACCAATTCAACCAGACATCCTAAATAAGCTCTACATCAAACAATTTGAAAGTAAATTTGATCATTTCTCTTCCAAAGAGCAGCCGACGTGGATACAAAAATTCACAGCTGTCAATGTTCTTTTCTACCCTTCTTTCACAAAGATTAATTGGACCAAGGGACACAACCCATGTACGTCCAGGCTAATAGAATAAAATAGGTAGACAGAATTAGCTCAATTAGTAGTGCTCCTGTTAACGTTTTAGTGTTTTCAAGAGTATTTCTATGTGTGTGTGTGTGCGTTTGTGTGTAAGGATTCCTGCATGAAAGTGTAATATGTTTTTTTATATTTTTTTTAAGATAAAAATAATATATCTTTATTACCAATCAAACTTCAAAGCGCCCTTAAAGGCATGAGAATCGCAATGCTAACCTACAATTACCTTTATGATTGTTATCAGTAAGTAGTCTATTTCAATCTTTATTCAAGAAGGTCTGGTGATGTTGCTCCTCTCCCCCTCCCACACACGCGCACACAAGGCAGTAGATTTAATGATTGCTATATTCATATGTGGTGTACATTATCCATATACATTTTTTTCTAATTCACACAGTCAGTTACCGGTACCGGTATTATTGTAATGAAAATGAGTCAAGTTTACTGAGAGCGCAGTATCACAGGAGCTAATTATCGTTGTTAACATGGTTGATGGGTTAATTATGTCGATTTGGGGGAGGAGGTCGAGGTCGTGAATAAATATACGACAATGCCCCCCCGCTGCCACCCCAATCAACATAGTTAAACAATTAACAACGGTAAAGAGCCCCTGTGAGCAGTGTGATCAATCATGAAGCCAGATCATAGAGCTGTAACACATGGTCTCTTGACAGAGGACTGCAGGTCAAAATATAGGCTGGCCATGCAGCTTACAGTACGCTAGTGTAGGGATTTTTTTTTTTTTTTTTTTTTAACATTGTTTTTCATTCCCAATAGAATTTATCTATTCGATATCCGGAGATCTTTTTGTGGAATGTTGATTCTAAAACTGGACCAATTGAATCAAATATTCACGAAGAAATCGTGGGGGAGTATATACAACGTATGCCTAAAACGCATATCCTGTGAAGGGAGTATATATAACGTAATCGTGCGAGGGAGTATGTACCGGTAGGCCTGTAACGTAATGATAATCCCGTGAGAGAGTATACATACCGATATAACGTAATCCTGTGAGGTGGTATATACCGGTACAACGTAATCCTGTGAGGGAGTATGTATAACGTAATCCTGTGAGGGAGTATGTATAACGTAATCCAGTGAGGGAGTATATGACGTCATCCTGTGAAGGGGTAACGTAATCCTTTGAGGGAGTATGTAAAACGGAATCCTGTGAGGGGATGTATAACGTAATCCTTTGAGGGAGAATTATCCGACAATCTTTGTTCCGAATGTCTCTCTGAGATCTGTATTGATTGACGAATGTCGAGATAAATGGATAGAATAGACTAGTTTGTTTGCGTAAAAGTTGTGCTCAACTGGGCTAAAACGCAATCATACATACGTACAAACATATCTACACAACTACAAACATCGGACAACAGATCAAATATGCAAATATATAAAAGGATAAGATTTATTGTGAACGATAATCTAAATGTGATAGACGTGTCAGGTGAATCCAAATTATTTTTTTTTAACTTTACTTGGAGGGGGTAGCCCACAGGAGCTCGGGCCTGGTCTGTTATTAATTATGGTATGATCATTAATATTGTCATCAATGTACACTTAATCGGCCTAAGCTTTTGTTGTGCAGACATCTACGGTTGGCCATCTCTGCCACTATTCATCATTTTATACTATGGTATGAAATATTTATAGGATGCCTGTAAACTTTTTGTACCATAGTATAAAATGCCAAGCCTGTCATAATCGTATTTAGAATATACCTATAATTATTTTGTACCAGGGTAAAATCGCCAAGCCTGCCATAATTCGTATTTATAGGATGCCTATAACTATTTTGTACCATGGTATGAAATCGCCAAGCCTGCCATAATTCGTATTTATAGGATGCCTATAATTATTTTGTACCATGGTATGAAATCGCCAAGCCTGCCATAATTCGTATTTATAGGATGCCTATAACTATTTTGTACCATGGTATAAAATCGCCAAGCCTGCCATAATTCGTATTTATAGGATGCATATAATTTTTTTGTACCATGGTATAAAATCGCCAAGCCTGCCATAATTCGTATTTATAGGATGACTATAACTATTTTGTACCATGGTATAAAATCGCCAAGCCGGCCATAATTCGTATTTATAAGATGCCTATAACTGTTTTGTACCATGGTATAAAATCGCCAAGCCTGCCATAATTCGTAAGTAGTATAGTCTAAGCATTTAACCTCAGGTTGACCTCATTAATTGTTCCCCGGGTAAAATTTGAGGTGGAACTTGATCACGTGACGATCATGTGATCGTTGGGGGAAAACCGCCTCCAACACAGAAGAGTTCCAATCTAGGGGGAAGTAACTCTGGGTGACTATAGTTCCGGCAAAGGGCCCCTGGGCATGTATTCTTCCGCGGTGATGCGGTCTGGCGGTGATGCGGTCGCGGGAAAAAGCTTCCGCGGAGAAAAAGTAGTCCCCAGACTTCAAATACGCTGCATGGTCCGATTGGGTCGAGTGAGGTATCAAAGTGAAGCATTCGTGAAGGGGCATCCAGTCATGGGTGGGTGCATGTAAAATTAGGATTTTTTCCCGAACTATAAAAAGCGGAACACGGACTTTACCCCTAAAATAGGGGAAAACCCCTATCACCTCTAGCCAAAAGGGCTAATATCGGTCCCCGGGCTTATCGGGGTCTGCCTATCAAGTCAATGGGGTGGGTGCATGTAAAATTAGGATTTTTTTCCGAAAATATAAAAAGCGGAACTCGGACTTGTACAATATACAATATAAGGCAAAAATCACCGAGGTCTGTATATAGGCTCATACTGGCTATATGGGGGGAGGGGTGGTCAATTTTTTTTGTGGGCTTTACTATGGGTTGTGGGGTCTCGATTTTCTCGTCTCGCCGAGAAAAAGACAATGGGAGGGGTCCCGGAGCGAATCGATGAAATTTTTGGGAAAAGTCACCGAGGTCTGTATATAGGCTCATACTGGCTATATGGGGGGGAAGGGGTGGTCAATTTTTGTGTGGACTTTACTATGGCTTGTGGGGTCTCGTTTTTCTCGTCTCGCCGAGAAAATGACAATGGGAAGGGTCCCGGAGCGAATCGGTGAAATTTTTGGGAAAAATCACCGAGGTCTGTATATAGGCTCATACTGGCTATGTGGGGAGAGGGGTGGTCATTTTTTTTGGTGGGCTTTACTATGGCTTGTGGGGTCTCGTTTTTCTCGTCTCGCCAAGAAAATGACAATGGGAGGGGTCCCGGAGCGAATCCGTGAAATTTTTGGGAAAAGTACCGGGTAGGCCTGTATATAGGCCTGTAGGCTGGCTATATGGGGGTATAGGTTCAACCTGGGAAATTCACACACGTTCATTGTGATATGGGTTGCTTGGATTTGTTTTTCACGTCTCGTCATTTAGAACACGATGGGAAGGGTCTCGGAGCGCAACGGTGAATTTTTTGGAAAAGTACCATATAGTCCATATAGTCCCATACTGGCTATATGGGGGTATAGGTTCAACCTGGGAAATTCACACACGTTCATTGTGATATGGGCTGTTTGGATTTGTTTTTCACGTCTCGTCATTTAGAACACGATGGGAAGGGTTTCGGAGCGAAACGGTGAAATTTTTGGAAAAAGTTGACCGAGGCCTGGGTAGGCTCATATAGCCCCATACAGGCTATCGGGGTATAGGCCCATACTGGGTGGACGTTTTGGGGTCTAGGTGAGCCCCTATTGATCCTATGGTGTCGTGTGAGGTCTTATTTTGAAGCTCTCGTGGAGGAGCATCCGACTGGAATAATAGTTCGTCCGTTTTCAATATTCTGCGCATGCGCAGTCTGGCCGTAGTATAGAAAGCAGGCATTTTGGGGGGTATGTGGGTGTGTGTTTGGGGTAGAGATGGACCGCTATGGGTCTGAATGGGTCGTCGAAGGTGTCAAAGTGAAGCCTGTGTGGGGTAGAGTCAGAATGGCGTGTCTTTAAATGCAAGTCGCGTCAAACTGCGCATGCGCAGTTGGTTGTAGTAAGTAAAGTGGCCATTTTGGAGCAGTGCAGGAAGGTATTTGGTGTCGAGATGGACCATCCTTGGTCCGAATGCGTCCTGGGAGGTGTCATTTTGTAGCTCTTGGGGTGTCGTAAATACGCACGTGACCGGAATCGGGGCGCTCTATTGTAGATGTATTGATAATAAGAAGTTTGAGTATCTATGATGACCCATATTGAACAGAAGTGACCTTTGACCCATGCGCACCATTATTATCCGGTATTATGGAAGAGCATTTGGACACCTGTTGACCTCAATAATTTGCATATGATCTCTGTGACCCCTGACCTTTGGCACCTGCGCGCAATTTTTATCCGGTATTGTTTTGTCAGCGCGCGCAGGGGCCAAAGGTCAGTTCCGGTCACGTGAACGGAAGCGGAAGTGACCTCACAGAGGTCATATGCAAATTATTGAGGTCAACAGGTGTCCAACTGCTCTTCCAGAATACCGGATAATAATGGTGCGCTTGGGTCAAAGGTCACTTCCGTTCAATATGGGTCATCATAGATACTCAAACTTCTTATTATCAATACGTCTACAATAGAGCGCCCCGATTTCGGTCACGTGACAGTAAACATGAAAAAACCCGGATGTAAGATGAGGACCCGGATATAAAACCACAGTATCCGGATGGAAGACACAGGAACGACGGGAAAAATCCACTGCGAAACCCGGATGTACACACAGACGTATACACACACACATGCATACACACCAACGCACACACACACACACACACACACACACACACATGCATACACACACACATGCATATACACACATGCATACACACACGCACACGCACACACACACAGACGCATATACACACGTACGCATACACACACGCATACACACGCGTACACTCGCAAGCACACACACACACATACACAAAGAGGCATACACACATACATGCATACACACGCATACACAAACACGCACACACGCATACACACGCATACACAAACACGCGCACACACGCATACACATAAACACACAGACGCATGCACATACACATACACACACGCGTGAACACACTTGCAAGCACACATACACACAGAGGCATACACACACACACACGCACACACACACGCATACACACGCATACACAAACACCAACACACACGCATACACATATACACACAGACGCATGCACATACACATACACACACGCGTAAACACACTTGCAAGCACACACACATACACACACAGAGGCATACACACACACGCATACACATACGCAATGCACACGCAAGCACACACACACAGACGCATACACACACACATACGCATAAACACACACGCACACACACACGCAATCACACACACATACTCACAAACGCATAAACACACACACGCACATGCACGCACACGCACAAACACGCACACACGTGTACACTCATACGCAAGCACACACACATACACACAGACGCAAGTGGGTCCCACCTGTCTTGTGACAACTTCCGGTTCCGGTCACGTGACCATAAACATGGAAAACCCGGATGTAAGATGAAGACCCGGATGTAAAACCACAGTACCCGGATGGGAGAACCCACTGGGAAACTCGGATGTTGACAAGGTCCCGGATGGAAAACCCACTGCCCACACATACACGCGCACACACACACGCGCGCGCGCGCAATACAGCTCAGTCGTACACCAATACATCTCGGTCCTCGACTTGGGGTAGTTGAACTGAGTGTGCTAAAAATAGATCAACAGCTAGCTTGCTATAAAAGGGAAACGACCTGGCCGTTTCATCAGACACTGTCAACCACCAAGATGTTAACTTGCACAACTTGCCAGAAGCAGTTTACTCGTATAGACAGTTTACGACGTCACGAGGCCTCCACCCACAACGATGCACGGTATACTTGTATAACCTGCGCACGGTCATTCAATCGGGAGGATAATTTACTGCGCCATGAGAGGGCACTCCACGAGGATAGCGGCCTGGTCGTTTCATCCGACACTCTGTCAACCACCAAGATGTTCATTTGCACAACTTGCCAGAAGCAGTTTACTCTTATAGAAAGTTTACGACGTCACGCGGCCTCCACCCACAACGATGCACGGTATACTTGTATAATCTGCGCACGGTCATTCAATCGGGAGGATAATTTACTGCGCCATGAGAGGGCACTCCACGAGGGTGCGACGGTACAATGTAACGATTGTGGTCGACTCTTCAAACGACCCAGTTGGTTAAGACAGCACCAACGTTTGATTCATGCCCCGTCTCTACGGTTTGGGCGACAACTTTCCACTAAAGAGGAGCTGCGGAAGGTCAGACCCAGTGAAGATGAACCCGGGGAGACGAACGCCACTGGTGATGCGATAACGAAGAGCCTGCCTATACCCACAGTCCAGGAGGGCCTGGATATCCAGCCGGACCCCAGCGTTACGGTTTCGAGTCATACGCCTGACGACATCGAACATTTTCTGGAAGATGCAGTGGATGTTCCTAGCGATCTGTTACAGGACGCCCATCCAGTGAGTGACATCTATCGGCGTCATTGGCCCATGGTTTCCACCGTCATCGCCCTATTCAAGATATCTACAATTTCCGACTGACCGATCTCGCCCGTCTACGCAGCTACATGGAAGCCATCTTCAATGACCAAGCTACGTCATTCAAATTAAATCTGGCGTTTGGTTATGTGCTGCAGCATAAGGAGACAGATCAAGTCAGATACTTCTACCCGAGCAGTAACATCTGGGTATTTGACCAACCGTTTACCATCATTAACCGGGCCTCGCTAGAGACGATGCTGGAGAAACTGGACACCGTGGATCCCTTAGAATGGGCCCAACAACAACGCCCCAACACCAAGTGGATATTGGAGAGGGTGACCAATGTTACGTTTTTCGTGACCAAATTACGGAATCTTTCCATCGGATGAATACATTCACTCGTGCACTGATGAATACCATAACATGCCGTACATACTCTATATGTCTACATGCTGATCGTTGACTTGAGCTCAGTAAACACTTGCACCTAATGTGACGGTGCGTTAAATAATAAAACATGGTGTTTGATATTTCAATTTGTTTTGCTATGAACATACTAAACATACCCAGGGCGGCTCCCCCAGCCTGGGTGTGATGTAACATTGGGGATAATAAACTGTATGAACATTGCTGAACTTGTTGTTATTCATGACAACCGCTATGCGATTGTATAATACAGAATATATATTGTATAATACAGGACATATATGATACAATACAGGACAGATATGGTATAATACAGCACAGATTTGATATAATACAGGACAGATACTGTATAATACAGCACAGAATTGGTATAATACAGAACATATATTGTATAATACAGGACAAATATGACACAATACAGGACAGATTTGGCATAATACAGGGCAGATATTGTATAACAGTGGACAGATATGGTATAATACAGCACATATTTGGTATGATGCGAGACAGATATGGTATAATACAGCAAAGATATGGTATAATGCACACTCCACAGGACGCAGGCGGACCAAGGATGGTCCCTCTCTACCCCAAATACCTTCCTTCACTGCCCCAAAATGTACACTTTCGCTACTACTCCTACTGATGAGGTCACCGATGACGTCACAGATGACGCGAACATCCCTCAAATCGGGATGTACACCCCGAAAACTACAAGATGGCACCTCCCAGAACGCATTCGGACCAATAGTGGTCCATTTCTACCCAAATACCTTCCTTCACTGCCCCAAAATGTTCACTTTGGCTACTACTCGTACTGATGACGTCACCAATAACGTCACAGATGACGTGAACATCCCTCAAATAGGGATGGACATCCCAAGAGCTACAAAATGACACCTCCCAGGGCGCATTCGGACCAAGGATGGTCCATCTCGACACCAAATACCTTCCTGCACTGCTCCAAAATGGCCACTTTACTTACTACAACCAACTGCGCATGCGCAGTTTGACGCGACTTGCATTTAAAAACACGCCATTTTGACTCTACCCCACACAGGCTTCACTTTGACACCTTCGACGACCCATTCGGACCGATAGCGGTCCATCTCTACCCCAAACACACACCCACATACCCCCCAAAATGCCTGCTTTCTATACTACGGCCAGACTGCGCATGTGCAGAATATTGAAAACGGACGAACTATTAGTCCAGTCGGATGCTCCTCCACGAGAGCTTCAAAATAAGACCTCACACGACACCATAGGATCAATAGGGGCTCACCTACACCCCAAAACGGCCACCCAGTATGGGCCTATACCCCGATAGCCTGTATGGGGCTATATGAGCCTACCCAGGCCTCGGTCAACTTTTTCCAAATATTTCACCGTTTCGCTCCGAAACCCTTCCCATCGTGTTCTAAACGACGAGACGTGAAAAACAAATCCAAACAGCCCATATCACAATGAACGTGTGTGAATTTCCCAGGTTGAACCTATACCCCCATATAGCCAGCCTACAGGCCTATATACAGGCCTACCCGGTACTTTCCCCAAAAATTTCACCGATTCGCTCCGGGACCCCTCCCATTGTCATTTTCTTGGCGAGACGAGAAAAACGAGACCCCACAACCCATAGTAAAGCCCACAAAAAAAAATGACCACCCCTCCCCCCATATAAAGATATATTATTATATAGCCAGTATGAGCCTGTATACAGACCTCGGTGACTTTTCCCAAAAAAATCACCGATTCGCTCCGGGACCCCTCCCATTGTCTTTTTCTCGGCGAGACGAGAAAATCGAGACCCCACAACCCATAGTAAAGCCCACAAAAAAAATTGACCACCCCTCCCCCCATATAGCCAGTATGAGCCTATATACAGACCTCGGTGATTTTTGCCTTATATTGTGTATTGTACAAGTCCGAGTTCCGCTTTTTATATTTTCGGAAAAAAAATCCTAATTTTACATGCACCCACCCCATTGACTTGATAGGCAGACCCCGATAAGCCCGGGGACCGATATTAGCCCTTTTGGCTAGAGGTGATAGGGATTTTCCCCTATTTTAGGGGTAAAGTCCGTGTTCCGCTTTTTATAGTTTCGGGGACAAATCCTAATTTTACATGCACCCATCCCATTGACTTGATAGGTAGGTGCCAATAAGCCTGGGGACCGATATTAGCCCTTATGGCTAGGGTTGATAGGTGTTTTCCCCTATTTTAGGGGTAAAGTCCGTGTTCCGCTTTTTATAGTTTCGGGAAAAAATCCTAATTTTACATACACCCACCCATGACTGGATGCCCCTTCACGAATGCTTCACTTTGATACCTCACTCGACCCAATCGGACCATGCAGCGTATTTGAAGTCTGGGGACTACTTTTTCTCCGCGGAAGCTTTTCCCCGCGAATTTTACCCGGGGAACAATTAATGAGGTCAACCTGAGTTTAAATGCTTAGACTATATTACTTTCGTATTTATAGGGTGACTATAACTGTTTTGTACCATGGTATAAAATGGCCAAGCCGGCGATCGTATTTATAGGATGCCTATAATTATTTTGTACCATGGTACAAATTAATTTAGCCGCAAGACGTAAAATACGGCTTCCTGATTCTTTCCATCAATGACATGAGATTTTACAAAGTTGGTGCCGAGCTTTAGGCTCCTCACACTCTTTCGATATAGCGGGAAATGTACACGGAAGATGGCGGATCCCTCGAGCCTCAGGTCGCCAAATCCACGGTCCCGTCCAATTGCATGCAGCTGCTGAGAGTACAGAATAGACATCGCGACTTAAACACCAATACCAACTTATTTACTAATTTAACCTGGAAATTTGATAGATGTAAACTCGTGTTTTCATATGGCTTTGTAGACCTACAAAGAGTTATGAGATTAGATTAGATATGGTGACAGATATATGCAGTGTGTACTAAAGGACTTGTTAACTCATCTGATAAAGTATACATCGTAGAAAGATTAGTGTATTAACGCCATCTGGCCTGGGCGATTTGGGGTGTACCGCAGAAAGAAGGGAGGCAGAAAGTTCTCCCCCTGTATATTTTCGTTATACCTACGGTTTCTTTTTTATTTCCAAAAAACGATGATGCCCCCCTCTCAAGAAAATCCAACGGTACGTATAGCGCAAGGCACCCTGAGTGAGGATCTCGAAAATCAGTCCACTTCCCATTTGCTCACGTGACCATATGTCTACACTTGTTACAAGTTTACTCAGTGGTCAAAAATATTCTTGATAAGACACCGAGTTATTTACGACTTACTGCTAATTTAATTTGTATCATGGTATACATTATTTACAGGCATCCTATGAAAACGAATTGTGACAGGCTTGGCGATTTTATACCACCGTATAAAATAATTATAGGCATCCTGTTAATACGAATTATGGCAGGCTTGGCGACTTTATACCATGGTACAAAATAATTATAGGCATCCTATAAATACGAATTATGGCAGGCTTGGCCATTTTATACCATGGTACAAAATAATTATAGGCATCCTATATATACGAATTATAGCAGGCTTGGCGTTTATATCATGGTACAAAATAATTATAGGCATCCTAAAAATACGAATTATGGCAGGCTTGGCAATTTTATACCATTGTACAAAATAATTATAGGCATCCTGTAAATACGAATTATGGCAGGCTTGGCATTTTATACCATGGTACAAAATATTTACAGGCATCCTATAATTTTTTTATACCATGGTATAAAATGACGACATTAATTATTGGGCTACTTCAGCTTCAGAAACAGAAGGTTAGACCAGCTATAGCTGCAATCATAATAAATTAATATCCTATCAAAGCTCCCCAATTGTACATGTCGCTATGTAGGGTCTTACTGATTTCAATTGAATTTGATGTTCAGAAGTAGTATACTCCCCGCATTTAAACCCCCCTTTTCCGGGGAGATAACTCTTGGTGACGACAGGTGGCGTTGTTTCTCAAGAGACCAAAAACTATCTCCAACACATGAGAGCTCCCTGACTCGATCGGGTGTGACCTTGGAGCGGGGTGGGTCGAAAAAAATACCTGAAACCATGGGAAGAAAGGCTTATAGCAATAAACATAATCTATAGGTGTTGGACGATGTTATTAGGACGAGTCTAGCATCCGTGCGACCCGAGGGTCGAGCATTTATTGTCCAGTATTTCTCCGCAAAAAATAAACAAACAAAAAGGGGATTCCCCTTTGGCAACGATGGTGCTGCCCTCTAGTGGGTGCATGTAAAATGTCTTCAGATATAAAAAGCGGAACACGGACTTCACCCTAAAACTCCTATCAATCCTATCCCATGGGGGTAATATTGATCCTCGGGCTTGTCGGGGCCTGCCTATCAAGTCAATCGGGTGGGTGCATGTAAAATGAGAATTTGTCCCGAAAATATAAAAAGCGGAACACGGACTTTACCCCTACGATAGAGGAAAACCCCTATCAACCCTATCCCAAAGGGCGAATATCGGTCCCCCGGGCTGATCGGAGCCTGGGTGCAGGGTGGATGTATGTAAATTTAGGAAAATATAAAAAGCGGAACACGGACTTTATCCCTAAAATAGGGGAAAACTCCTATGGACCACGTCTAGTGGGGCTTACCGGAGCCTGCCGAAAGAGGTAGGATGGGGAGTCGGTGCATGTAAATTGAGGATTTGTCCCGAAAATATAAAAAGCGGAACACGGACTTTACCAGGGGAAAACTCCTATCAACCTTGTCCAAAAGGGCTAATATCGGTCCCTGGCTTATCGGGGCCTGCTGAGAGAGGTAGGGTGGGGGAGTGGGTGTATGTAAATTTAGGATTTGTCCCGAAAATATCAAAAGCGGAACACGGACTTTACCCCTACAATAGGGGGAAACTCCTATCAACCTTGTCCCAAAGGGCTAATATCGGTCCCTGGCTTATCGGGCCCTGCTGAGAGAGGTAGGGGGACGATTAGGAGTAGTATAGAAAGCAACAGTTTTGGGGACCCGAGCTCCGAGCTCCCGCCTGCCTCATCCCCGAGCTCTGAGCTCCGAGCTCCCGACTACTCCATCCCCGAGCTCCGAGCTTCCGTCGTTACGCCTTAACGCCCGTCGTTACGCCTTAACTCCCTAGCATAACGCCTTGACGCCATGATATACACAGATGAAAGAAAAACAACAACATCAAGGATGAGAGATGAGAGAACAACAACATGTTTTTTTTTCATATGGTTTATTCTCCCCTCCAGTACATCATACCCACGCTGGGGGAGCCGCGTTGTGTATGTTTACAATTCAAGAAGATCTTGTCCAATCAGAGGCCACCATTTGGCGCTGTATCAGTCATATTCGTTCTTGCCCGTTACTGCGTTAGATGTATTCTCGGCTGCTCTTGTCCAATCAGGAGTCGCCGTTCCAGAAACTTTCATCTTTGCTCGGTGTGACCTAATCGTCGTCGGGCAGGCCTGGATATTCTTCGGGCAGCATGTCCTGAAAGAGTTGTTTGCGCATCCTGATCGCTTTTTCCAGGGCCTCAGTGGGTGGTAGCCCCATATCCTCTTCCAAATGACGCTTGGTCTTCATGATGGACCTGTGCGTGGGGTCGCCTTTCATTTCAAGCGGTAGTAAGGTATACTGTTCATAGATCGCCATGGCTGTCTTCCTGATGCAGGGGCGCATTTGGGTGTACGCCTGCTGTAAGTTATCCTGTCCGGCGTTCTCGATCGCTGCAGCATGAGTATTGATAGCTGCTGTCACAATACGATCCCGGAAGGAAGGTTCTGCCTCACTTTCCTGGTATGTAGGCTGACTATCTGAGATCAAGCTCTCCGTATCAGTATATAGACTCTCAGCAATCTCACTTTCCTGGGATGTAGGCTGACTATCTGAGGTCAAGCTCTCCTTATCAGTAGATAGACTCGCATCAATTTCTGTATTGGCTTCTGAAAGACCAGCTCCGTGCCTAGCAGACGATAGAAGTGGGATAAAACGGAAATAAAGATAAAGGCGATCCTAGCGGTCGAGGCCGGAACCCTGTATTGTGCAAGTCCCGCATTAGTTAGTACCAGTTTCCCTTATATCCTGGAAGTCTTCATTCTGTGGCATGCCATTTAGGAAATCTCCAGTCTCTAAAGCTAATTATGACATCGCCAGCTCAGAGATGTAGAAATACTCCTGTCGACAAATGTCTTGTTGACATCATTGAAAACGGTAATCGTTTCCCTCCTGTAGGAAACCATCTTGTGTTTTTATTATTTTCATTTCATACACATTTGGAATGAAGTCTAACTGTCCTACGAAATAGTAGTTCAGATTACTGACACGGAAATTCTTTTATTGACGATGGTTGACTACTGAATGTGAGATCTGAGTTCGCCTGTTATTCTATAAATCATTTTCATCTGACGACGATACAGCTCACCAATCCTTAGTGTACGAGTTGTTACAGCGAAACAGCTCACCAATTACCAATATACGAGTTGTCAGAGCATTTCCATCATAAGCTCTCTAGATTTGTATCTAATACCGCTTATGCCGGTGCTAGGGGCCGTGTGGTCATATCATCCAAGTTGCCACATGGACAGGTACCTGAGATATAACACATATCACGAATCATTAGATTCTTGGTATGTGCTTTAGAATAGGTTGACCGGGAGACTATACTGTGAAGTCATGTGGCTCTGTCAGTTTGTCGGCACCTCTTCTCACTTCCCTTATATGTGTTGTAATTTGCCTTGGGCTTAAAAACCTGCCCATAGATTCGCGGGTTTATCTTTCCAACTATTTACGTTATGTTATTGAAATAATTATCACGAAGGAACACTCGAATGCTGCCTCTGTTGTGCCTGCTTTCTGATGAACATTCTACTCATCGTAATAACCGCGGTGCATTCTTCACTCTTGATACCTCTCAGACATGCCCTGATACCTCTCAGACATGCCCTGATACCTCTCAGACATGCCCTGATACCTCTCAGACATGCCCGCCCTGTCTTCCTAAAGACATACATCATCAGACGATCATTCCAACAACACGCTATGTACACAGATACGACGAGCAGTCATTGACAATCACAGTCACAGTATGCTCAAATAGGAATCATCTCCAAGAGCATCTCCGTTATTTTATTAAAATAAATCTACGACCAAAGAACTAAAATTCAACACAGCCTAGCGGACGCCACTCATAACGTAATAACAGCAAAAGCTAACCATGGATTGACAGGACATGATCAACGCTGCTGACAGTATCACTCTGTGGCAACGTACTTCAGATTAGCGCCGTGAGGTGGAGAGGCTAGGTTAACTAGAATGTAGGAGCAGAAATGACGTTGCTCCTACATTCCACTTAACCTAACATCTTCACCGTACAGCGCTAATCTGGAGTACGTTATCACACACTGAGTATGTAAGTGGTCTTGTCGTACTGCACATATTTACCCACTGTGTTTGGGAATGTACTGGAACCGTTGGAAACGGAAATTTGAAACCATTATGTTATATTTTTTAACGTCTTGAAACAACGGTTACAACTAGGTCAGTGCTATGGATCAGTACGATGTCATCAGTAGCTCGGACACTATCGACTACTTCCCAGGGAATCGATCTAACCTGCTCCTCTTCAGCTTGAACAAGAGTCGTTTGATCAGACGTGGGTGGTGGCGTTAAAAACAATTACAGTATAAATCCAAGTTCCTTCCCCAGGATTGCTGAACGGACTCCTTGGCAGCTTTCGCATTCTCCAAAGCGATGGTAGGACATTATGGAAAAAATCGTCTGAATTTTCTACCCTTTAACATAAGCAGTCTCTCCGTATAGACGGTGTAACGACTCTGGGTTGGATTGTGAAGTCGAGTACCTCAATGCACTTGGGATTACTTGAGGATGTTCGATAGTACTGGACAATTGTGGAATAACTTCGTTAATGATATCTTATATGGGTATAAACAATACGCTTTCAACTTGGACCCTTCCTATTGTGAGATTCAGGATTGAATCTTGTTTGAATTCTGCATCTTATTTGATTATAATATGTCTTTATTAAATAAGTAGGTCTTTATTAAACAAGAGCAATGATTTATGTATGTTAGTCATATCATATTAAGCAAGGTGTATATCATATTACGCATGGTGATATAATCGCATATACATGTATCTATATATTAAATGTAAAAGAAGCATTTTTGCATGGTTGTATTTTTGCGTAAATCATATCTTGCTGGATGTTAGCCTTTGTAATCGTATACACTTGTTTGGTGAAGAAGGTACAGTAATTAATATGTTTGTTTGGGTCATGAACTCATGGACAGGCTATTGTTTATCTGGTCCGATCATTTTAAGAAATTGATATTGTGAACTATATCCATGTTAAATGTAACGGTATATGATCTGTCCCTTTAGGTCAGGACTGTACACGCTTCGAAGCCAAGCCATTGACCATGTTGAATGTATGTAGGGGCCAATATACCAATCATATTTTGCTGACCATGTTATATGTGAATGGATTGTGTAGAGATTTTGCCTCTTTGTATTAAGTTGTAATTGATCTGTTTTGTTATTCATGTCCTTTACTGCTCGGAAATGGAGACTTTAGGTTATCATGTCTTCAAACTTGCTATGAAAAATTACTGTCTTTATTTTCGGAAAGCAGTAAGACAATTTTATTTTGATTTTAGTTGAATAGGTGTATAAAACTTGGCAAGAGTGGCGTACCAGTTAGACTTAAACGTCCTGGTCTCCTGAGAAATATTTCGACGTGGAAGACTTATACGATCTTTGTCTCCAAGAAGTTTGATTTTCATCTTCTTGAACTGAGGGTGTGACCTTCTGCTGACTATTATTTTGATGATGATATACCTGTACCATTGGAACTTGGTGTGATTGAATAAAATCAATCTCGGCTTCGTCATCTGATTTTCTCGCTTTTAATTATTCTAGAGTGACACTATATCTTACCTGCGAACAGTCGTTTGGTTGGTTATGAGAAGAACAACCCATTGAGTAACGACGCTAGCCGGTAAAACATTTTATCGGCGCCCAACGCGGGGCGAGAAATAAAATGGCAGAGCCAGTCCGAGTTCATGAATTATAGACAATAGCTAACGGGGTGACAGCTTTGGTAAACTCCATTAGAGAAGACAACGCCACCGGCGAAGGTAAACGGTATCAACTCGAGATCACGTTTCCGTCATTAGGAAATGTGATGGACTGATTATTACTGACGTGAGAGAATGGCTGGATGAGTGCCAGCTTGCTTGTCAAGCTTTAGAAGGCGTCTCCGGGAGTCCTGCCTACATCGCGTCGTGGACCACGCTAGGAGCCCTGCATCGAGAGGTGGAAATACTTTTATCTGACCAAAAGAGAGAGACAATTACATGGGAAACTCTCCGTGGCCATTTGGTTTCAGCGTTCGTTTCACCAAATGAAATGGAACGGTTGAAGTTTGAATTGGAAGCCACTCGACAAATTACAACGCATATAAGGGAAGTGAGAAGAGGTGCCGACATACTGACAGAGCCACATGACTCCACAGTATAGTCTTCTGGTTAACCTATTCCAAAGCACTTACCAAGAATCTAACGATTCGCGATATGTGTTGTATCTCAGGTACGCCTTTATTATTCCCCCGCAACGAAGTTAGGGGGGTATATTGAAATCGGCTTGTCCGTCTGTCTGTAGACACAATTTTGTCCAGACTACTCCTAGGATTTTGCTTCTATTTTAATGAAACTTTACATATGTGTTACCTATGAAGATGTGCATGTCGTATTTACAAGGCGAAATTTAATTTTTGACATATTTATGACGTTTTGAACTTTATAGGTCTTTGTCATTTTCAGGATCTATTCCTATGTACAGATAAGTTTCTAGTGTAATGAACTACTCCTACAATTTATATCAGAAGGTTTTGAAACTTCTGTAGACATGTTCGAAGATTTGCATCTTCTATTTGTGACATGAAATATTAATTTTTGTCAAAATTACCCAGACTTGGAATGACCAGTATATTATTGTTTTTATACTGTATTGACATATTACTCAGAATGGCAAACTTGTGTCTTGCAGGGCGGGGGTATCTCAGTTATCCCTTAGGATAACAGTTAAATCTAGTTGTACCTGTCATGTGGCAACTTGGATGACATGACCACACGGCCCCTAGCACCGGCATAAGCGGTATTAGATACAAATCTAGAGAGCTATGATGGAAATGCTCTGACAACTCGTATATTGGTAATTGGTGAGCTGTGTCGCTGAGACAACTCGTACACTGGGTATTGGTGAGCTGTATCGTCGTCAGATGAAAATGATGGCATTGAACACAAAAGACTAGTCTGTAAGGCCCGATGGCGACCCAGCATCAACTTCCCACAATGCCGACATATATCAAAGACCAAAAGGTCTGTACATGAGGGCGGGCCTCGGGGACGAAACGTCCACCAGCAGAATCTCTCCGTATACAGGTAAACATTACAACGCATATAAGGGAAGTGAGAAGAGGTGCCGACATACTGACAGAGCCACATGACTTCACAGTATAGTCTTCTGGTTAACCTATTCTAAAGCACATACCAAAACCAGGCGAAACAGTGAGCAGTTTCAACAGACGCTTTCGTGATTTGTCTTATAAGGCCTTCACCGCTACAAATGACGACTCTAAAAGGATCGTTCTCAGGGCCTACGTGAAGTCTCTTGAGTCCAAAGGCTTAGCACAAAAATTGTTTTAAAGCGGAGCGCTGCAAACATTGATGAGGCCATGAAGTACACTGAAGAACAGACTTCTTGTTTAGAACTGTTATCTACTATGATCATGTGCGAGGAATATGAACCCATGGAAATTGGCGCTACTATAGATCCAGTACAGCATAGAAGGCTGTTATTATCTAACATAACTAAGTTGGAGCAACAACAGTCACACAGTCGGCAAGGAACCCCATCAGCCGAAGGGACGCAGAGGTCACACCCTCCAGCCGGTGCATACCAGAACACTTCACACTGTTGAAGATCTGACAGAGGTTGGCCGATTTGTTTTCAATGCGGTCGTGAAGGTCACATGATAGCACAATGTAGAAGCCGCGCACCACATAACAGCTATAATCAACAGGTAGCATCTCAGCAACTCTCGGGAAACGAATGAGAGCGGAGAACATAGATGTTCCAAGCCGGTTCTCAGCCCAGTTAAAACTTCACGGACTATCAATTACTGCTTTAGTTGATACCGAAGCAACAACGTCACTACTACGAGATTATGTTTGGCAAAAACTTCCAGGAAAAGTGCCTTTGAAGAAGACAGGTGTGATTTATGCTGTGAATAAAACACCTTAACAGTTTTATGACAAACTGAAGTTAAATTTGTTAACGCTTGTCCAATACCAGTTGTTGTTGTGCCTGAATTAACTCACGAGTGCATCTTAGGGTCTGACGCATTGCACATGGGACGTGCCCAGCTCGATTATCCAGCATGCCGTATGAGATGGTTTAATCGTGTATATCGTCTATCAGCGACAAGTTATGCCAACATCATTGACGCCACTGACATTATCAAGGAGACGACGGATCAGCGTATCATTGACGGAGTGAATGACGGAATTTCATGATGTATTTGACACCGCCAAACGAATAAGGACTGAAAAACATCCGAGGGTAGAGTGCACCATTCCAATGGGCGACCATCCAACCATGAGACAACGAGTTTATAAGCTGCCATTGACGAAACAGCATGTGGTGAAAAAAACAGGTCAAAGAGATGTTGGATGCTGGTGTTATTCGACCGTCGACATCACTTTCGGCGTAACCTATAACTCGTGTGCCAAAGAAGGACAATTCCGTTCGCTCCTGTATAGACTACCGTAAGCTGAATTCAATCACTAGAAAAGACAGTTATCCACTACCTTTAATTTCAGAAAAATTTTATTCACTGAGGGGGGCTACTGTATTTTCAATTATGGACCTTAAGTCCGGCTATTGGCAAATTTCAATGGCAGAAAAAGATATTGAGAAAACTGCATTTCTTTGCACGGAGGGCCTTTTTGAATGGACGAGGATGCCATTTGGCTTCTGTAACTCAGGTGCAGTTTTCCAACGAGCCATGAATGAGGTATTTCAAGATTACGTTGGCAAATTTGTGTTCGTTTACGTTGACGATATTGTGATATACTCACGTAACGTAGACAAACACGCTCAACACCTTAAATTGGTATTTGAAAGGCTCAAGGATTACAACCTGCAGTTAAAGAAAAAGAAGTGTATTTTCGCTGCTAGATCTGTAGATTTGTTAGGATATCACATTTCGGAGCAAGGTATCTCTCCACAGGTGCAAAAGGTACAAGTCATAGTGACATGCTTCCCCCACAGTCCGTTAGTGAAATCTGTTCACTCCTTAGCATGACTGGCTATTATAGAACCTGTATTCCGAATTATGCTAACATTGTTGAACCTCTTGTATCAGTTACACGCAAGCATGCAAGGTTTAGTTGGAATCCTGATCAACATCAACATAGACCTTCTATGTAGTGACGTTGTCCTATCCTATCCCAACCTACAAAAACCCTACAAGCTTTACACTGACGCTTCTAGTTACGCAGTAGGCGCTATTTTAGTTCAGGACGATGATCAAGGAATCGATCGTGTTGTTCAGTATGTTTCTGCCACTTTGAAGGACAGCCAACTAAATTTGCCTGTCATGAGAAAGAAACTTACGCTTTGATTTATGCTCTACAAAGGCTGAGACCATATCTGTATGGTGCAGAATTTGTCATCTACACATACCATAAATCGTTGAAAAGCTTGTTAGCTGGTGAGATAAAAAAAACCCCACAAAGTTCAACGACGGGCTGTTTTGATTGCAGAATATGGTTGCAAAATACAGTTTATAAAGGGAGTCAGGAATATTATAGCAGACATGTTGTCAAGCCTTAGAAAGCCTGTAGAGGTAGCCACATTTGATACCGGTACTGGAGATTATGTCATTCCAAACATCACAGAGGAAGCTCTTCCGTATGTGCCACTGGAAGCATATGGTTTTGCAGTTGAAAATCTATGTAGAGAGCAACAGGTATAATTTTCTGCACTGTTTCAAGTTGCATTGGATGATTACTTGGTGAATAATGCGATTTTATATTCCACCAAGTGTCCTTCCCCCCTTGATGCAAACTATCCGCGTGTACTGTTACCACAAACTTTTAAAAGTCAAGTGATCAAGCAGGCACATGAACGCGTTGGTCACCAGGGGTTACACAATACTTTAGGTCTTGTTAAAGATGCATTTTTTTGCCATGGCATGCGCAAAGATATTCAAAGTTGGCTTGATTCTTGCTCAGTATGTCAGGTCAACAGGCATATCCGAACTCAACCTCGTTATACTGAAATGCCTATGCCGACATACCCAGGCCAAAATGTTGGCATGGATTTGATTGGCCCTTTGATGACTTCGTCAAAAGGAAATAACTACATTCTAACGATAGTTGATCACTGCACTGCATGGGCTGATTACAAGCGCCTAGTTCGTCATCCATAATTCAGCCGTCGTCCATTAGAGAATATCCGCGTCCATAATCCAAAGACCTATTCCATATTATTAAGAACATTTTGCAGAGGCTTATCAATAACCATTCGAGGCTACACGCTGCTCTATTGGCATATCGCAACACACGACATGCTACAACTGGATATGCGCCATTCTTCTTGACATATGAGCGCAGAGCTAGAGCCCCACTATCTTTACCTGTAGATGCAATTTCAGGATTTAGAAAACCGCTTGACAACTTTGGGTAATGCCCTACAGCATGCACGTGTAAGTACTTTGGAATCGCGCGCGTATCACCGTGAACACATTGATCGCTGCGCAAACGTAGGTGACTTTAAAGTTGGCGATTCTGTTGTTGTGAAAGCTGATGAGCGTATAAAACTCACTTCTTTTTGTGATCCACAGTACGAAGTTTACAAACTTAACGGTCCTGTGGCACATATTAAACACAAGAAGACTGGTACGAGTAGGGATGTCAATTTGAGCAAACTTCGCATAGTTGACCCCCAGATTAGCTGGGATACTGTGAGGCCCAGCCCTCGCCGTAACCCTGGTTTAGGTGCACATAAAAGTGTGATTAGAGCTGAACCTCCCCTTGAGATCATACATGCTCATAACCATGATAACGAGACCACGAATGGCCAAACTGAGTCTGATGCTATGATAACTGTAACACCTCCCCCTCTTGCACAAGGATCTCAATGAGCCTGTCAATCAGAGCGATGTTCATCATGGGTCAGCTAATCATGATACCGAAGACAAGAGATAATAGCATGGATGTTTCTCCTCGCGGCTATTACTTGCGTAAGCGAAAGAAACGGTTTCAAATGCATTCTGGTGTCCGACACAAGCAACGTCGTACCTATACATCCCGATATCAGTGGATGTAAAGAGAAGTTATGATGACCATAGCTCTGTTTGTTTTGCTGCATTTGACTTTAATACGGACACATATCACCGAGTTGCAAAATGGTGCTCTTGTTATTGGACGCACTCCTATCTCTTTGGTACAGGCGAAATGGACTATAATAGTATCGGTTAATCCGCCAAGATTGCCTTCAAGTTTTCTAGAACGCGCGCTAGAACTTGAGACAGCTGTTAACGCTTCTCTTCGTGAGGAAGAAATACATCGTGCTGATGTTTTTAATTGGCTTTATCGTCTCCGCCATATACGGTTCGAAGCTGAGCAGGCCAGTTCGGATTTGATCACTCCGAGACAGGTTCGCAGAGGTTTGTTGGACTTTGTTGGCGACGTCACATCTGCGATCTTCGGACTAGCTACAGCAAAAGATGTAGATCGCCTCAGACGTATGCACCCGGTAACTCAGGTTGGAACTAACGGTATTATTCATTTCTCTAACCAACTTGCTACCGGCGTAGGGCATGCATTGGATGAGATCACCGTTAATCTAGATCAAATAAACCAGCTTTCATCGGCAATTGTAAATATTACCCAGCACGTCATCGAATTAACGGTGCATACATATTCAGAGGCTCGTATGCGATATCAGTCTCAAGCTGCTTCTATGGAATTAGGACGTCTTACAGAGGAACTATTTCCACCTTCCCACTTACGACGCATCACACGGTTGTTACCTATCGGTGTACATTTAGTACGTCCTTATCAATGGTACTACCCGAAATGATATTGTTCGTCCTATCTAGCCAGACAATCGGAAAACTCTCCACTATATTACGACATTCCCTTCAGTGGATAACGGTGCGTATGTTGAGTATGGTTTGAGGTGGTGGGCCGTGCCCTTACGTAACCTCGAACATTTGATGCAAGTGATGATGTCTGTTAACCATGTCGGTTTGGATACTCGATTTAGTTGATATTTTCGTCCAGTTAAATGTTTAGGCACCATGCCATGATGAATCCGTATCATATTCCCTATATAGTCAGTATATTATCCAATACTACTAACCGTTCATTTATGGTTAAATTAATCAAAACTAATGACACTAGCAGCAAAGTTTATGAACTTTCTCCAGGTGAATTTGTTTCGCAGACATTTGTTGAAACTGTTTCTGGACATAGTGACGGTCAGGACACTTCTGCCTTTACCTTCTCTGACGGTCTATATTTATTGAACTCAGATAACTGTACTTTGAGCTGTGATGGTTGTATTCTTAATCATGTCCACGTTTTAACTAAGACAGTGTCTATTTCCGCTAGTGTTGTGCTTATGCCTATATTTCACATTCTGGAAGTCCTTAATGAATCCAATATCTTGACTCATTTAGAATTAGCCCCATGGCATGAACTGCAGAAAGTGAAATATTTTCCCCAAGAACCATTGCATGAAGTTGATGAAGCCGACATTATTATTACGACTTCAATTGACGTATTGACATATCAGACATTTTCACTATTACTTTTAACTATTGCTATTTTCATGTTCAATCGAAAATGTATTGCTCGTTGTATTTTGAAATGTTCGAAGGTAACTAAACCTGTGGTTTCTGCACCGGCTTATGTTGTAGAGTTACATGTAGATGTACAAGACGTACCGACACAAAAGCCTACCCACGAGCCTGCCTTTCGACCTGATTCCTAATTTTGATGTTTTAAATTGAAGTTAAAGTTTAAATGTATTAGATGGCCCTTTAACTTTTCGGTGGGGAGCGTATGTGAGATTCAGGATTGAATCTTGTTTGAATCCTGCATCTTATTTGATTATTAAATGAGTATGTCTTTATTAAACAACAGCAATGATTTATGTATGTTAGTTATATCATATTTAGCAAGGTGTATATCATATTAAGCATGGTGGTATAATAGACATTTATCTATATATTAATGTAAACGGAGCATTTCTGCATGGTTGTATTATATCTCGCTGGATGTTAGCCTATGTAATCGTACACACTTGTATGCTCAAGAAGGTACAGTAATTAATCTGTTCATTTGGGTCATGAACTTACGGTATATGATCTGTCCCTTTAGGTCGATACTGTTCACGTGTCAAGCCAAGCCATTGACCATGTTGAATGTATGTACCAATCATATATTTGCTGACTATGTTAAATGTGAATGGATTGTATAGAGATTTTGCCTCTTTGTATTAAATTGTAATTGATCTGTTTTGTTATTCATGTCCTGAACTGTGGATGATCTCCTTTACTGGTCAGAAATGGAGACTGTAGGTTATCAGGTCTTCAAACTTGCTATGAAAAATTACTTTCTTTATTTTCGGAAACCAATAAGAAAGTTGGGACTTGATTTTAGTTGAATGAAAACGTGGCAGGCCATCCACACGGTCAGTCAGATCAAATATCAATTCTCCAGAGGTGTATAAAACTTGGCAACAGTGGTGTATAAGTTAGACTTTAACATCCTGCTCTCCTGAGACATTCAGCGTCTTGTCTCGGAAGTCTTCACTTGATATTTCGACGTGGAAGACTTATACGATGTTTGTCTGCAAGAAGTTTGATTTTCATCTTCTTGAACTGAGGGTGTGACCTTCTGCTGACTATTGTTTTGATTGTGATATACCTGTACCATTGAAACTTGATGTGATTGAATAAAATCAATCTCGGCTTCGTCATCTGATTTTCTCAATTTTAATTATTCTAGAGTGACACTAGATCTTACCAGCGAACAGTCGTTTTGTTGGTTATGGGAAGAACAACCCATTGAGTGACGACGCTAGCCCATGGCAACAAAAACAAATCTCATTAAAATTTCTCACTGTGCTTCACAAGGCAACATACGATTGGAAGCAATCTTCGGAAAAGCATTGCAATAGCTTTGTCAAAACAAGCAGCACTGGAAATTAAAACACATCATAATGGACTGACGTTTAGAATAACACCAACACCATTGGACATCTCTTGGCTAACCAACTACACTGGTCGTCCCATACTTGGTAACCCAACACCACTGGTTATCTATTGGCTAACCAACTACACTGGTCGTCCCACACTTGGTAACCCAACACCATTGGTCGTCTATTGGCTAACCAACTACACTGGCCGTCCCACACTTGGTAACCCAACACCATTGGTCATCTATTGGCTGACCAACTACACTGGTCGTCCCATACTTGGTAACCCAACACCATTGGTCATCTATTGCCTAACCAACTACACTGGTCGTCCAATACTTGGTAACCCAACACCATTGGTCATCTCTTGGCTAACCAACTACACTGGTCGTCCCATACTTGGTAACCCAACACCATTGGTCATCTCTTGGCCAACCAACTACACTGGTCGTCCCATACTTGGTAACCCAACACCATTGGTCGTCTATTGGCTAACCAACTATACTGGTCGTCCCATACTTGGTAGCCCAACACCATTGGTCATCTATTGGATAACCAACTACACTGGTCGTCCCATACTTGGTAAACCAACATCATTGGTCATCTATTGGCTAACCAACGACACTGCTCAACTACCAATATTGGTCACTACAGGGATAATACAACAACCAAATAACAACCAAACTACACATTGTATTTGAATGAATAAAACTGTGTTTATTGTTGTTGAAAATCAGTATCAACTTGATTTATGGTCCATATGCTCCATAATCATAGCCATCCGTAACTGGTCAACCACGGGTCCTTGACTCGTGACTGTGGACAGCCGACTGCTTACCGACCGACCACGCTACAGTGTCCACGGAATGGGCTCGTTCCGGAGGTTTCTGGCGCACGCTGCCACGTCACCAACGAAGAGGAGAATCACGGGAATCCACAAAACTGTTGCTGTTATATTAAGGAACGTTTTTCGGGGGTCGATCACATCTCAGTGGCGTAGATATACTCATGTGAAGTCGAACAGTTTAATTGGTGTGGCCTGATGGAATATTTGTTAACTGTTCAAGGTTCAAAACACACACATCATTGAGATTATGCCGGTGCTAGGGGCCGTGTGGTCATATCATCCAAGTTGCCACATGAACAGGTACAATAAAAGCGTACCTGAGATACAACACATATCATGAATCGTTAGATTCTTGGTATATGCTTTAGAATAGGTTTACCAGAAGACTATTCTGTGAAGTCATGTAACGCAGTCAGTATGTCGGCACCTCTTCCCACTTCCCTTATATGTGTTGTAATTTATTCCTGTATATGGCGAGATTCTGCTGGTGGACGTTTCGTCCCCGAGGCCCGCCCCCTGTACAGACCTTTTGGTCTTTGATATATGTTGGCATTTGTGGGAAGTTGATGCTGGGTCGACATCGGGCCTTACAGACTAGTCTTTTGTGTTAAATGCCGTCATTTACATCTGACGACGATACAGCTCACCAATCTCCAATGTACGAGTTGTCACAGCGAAACAGCTCACCAATTACCAGTATACGAGTTGTCAGAGCATTTCCATCATAGCTCTCTAGATTTGTATCTAATACCGCTTATGCCGGTGCTAGGGGCCGTGTGGTCATATCATCCAAGTTGCCACATGAACAGGTACAATAAAGCGTACCTGAGATACAACACATATCACGAATCGTTAGATTCTTGGTATGTGCTTTAGAATAGGTTTACCAGAAGACTATTCTGTGAAGTCATGTGACGCAGTCAGTATGTCGGCACCTCTTCCCACTTCCCTTATATGTGTTGTAATTTATAGTTTCTGTGCAGTTGTGGACATCAATTTGGAATTCCGTCCAGTCAGAATTACAAGGCAGTTCAAGGAGGAGTTGAACAGGATCGCAACACACAGTGGCCAACATCCAGGGGCACTAAATGTGTTCGCTAGTCGCCGTCTGCGATACCTCAGCAGGTGCAAAAAGTTATCAGGGTCCTGTGACGGCAGGACAGCATGGTCATTCGTCGTCATCAACAGCTTTATTCCTGACGGGTCGTCAGAGAAAAAAGAAACTGCCAGCGGATCGTCCTTTTGTCATACAGTCGACGAGAGAGAAGGCCCGCTTCATTTTTATAGAGATATAGGTCTAAATATGATGTGCCTGAAGGGTTATCTGTAGTTTCCTTCAAACTCAGTGAAGGTGGATATATATCCTTCACTGCGTCATTTATATAGCGGTTATCCACATCGAAACGATCGTCTATATAGTGTTTGGTAAATGAGAAGGAACGGGCTTTGAATGGATCGGTTTTTGAAAGCGCCTGCATATAGTTATATTCATAAGTGAACAGATATAGGTCACCCAACAGGGGTGCACAATTAGTACCCATTGGAATACCTATATTCTGCTGATATATTGTGTTACCAAATTTCACATAGATATTATTAATGAGAAATTCAAGCAACTCTATAAACAAGAATCCCATGAATGATATCTCCTGTATGTAGTAGAGCTAAAGAATGCTTTATGGCATCCGACATTAATATATCTACGATCAGTTTTCTTGAACACAGATACTATTAATGAACTTAGACGGTCAATAAGGTCCTGATGAGGGATTGTAGTATAGAGAGTCGAGAAATCCCATGTGGATACATGTCTTTACGGTATGTGACCTTTAGCATCAAGTTCTTTCTTAAGACATTTTGAGGTTTTCAATATCCACATACATTCAACGCCAGAGTTTTTAGAAATGGTGGCGCAATACCTTTCCCAAAATGTGTTTACCTCCTGAAGGGCCCTCGTCAACAGGGTTGAAAGAAGCTTGGTGGTGCAGCTTCTAGAACCAGCTATGAATTTAGCTTTGTATGGTGATTTATGCATTTTGGGGGTCCAGTATACTTTTGGTGTATCATTATGTTTGGTTGGAATACAAATACCTCTTTCCTTGAGAAACGTTTTGTGATTGTTAAATAAATCTTCCAGAGTAAATGCAGTTTGAGAGTAAGTAGACGATATGTTTTTCGCACTCAATTCTTCAACCAGCACCTGGTAATAGTAATATTTGCATATGAATATTATATTATTTGGAGCTTTGTCCGCCGGGACTATGACGAATTTACTCTGGAGATTTGCTAGAACTTCTTGCGAATTGGGGCTTCTCAGTACTTGTTTTGCTTGGGGAAGGGTACTTCTGTCAATATGGCGGATTGTTTCAACGACCTTGCTCTTGGTAAGGTCCAGCCAATCAGCGAGTACTGTAGGTTCAACTTTTTCTCGCTTAGACCAATCTATAACGTACTGTTCCAAAGCAGACATGACTAGGCCTATCTTCTGGTCGGCCTTCAGATTTATATTTCCCGCCTCTCTATATTCAGGTCCCTTCATCAGGAGTAATCTTAGGTCCTTATCACTCACCACATCAAAATCACCAGTCACAACATGTTTGCATGGTGTATAGATTAAGCTCGACGATCCACAATCACAACTATAGCCCCCCGACGTGTATAAGTTCCAGTCATACATAAACACACAATACAAGCCATTCTCCTAGTCTCATCTCATTCTTGGTCACTCTCCATTACAGTTGAACAGACCTGACCCCGTTTCAGAGTCTACCATGTATTCACTTGCCCAACCGATATCGTTCAAGTCTCTGTCGATTTCTTCCGCACAATTCTACCACGAAGGCACGATCGGGTACACCCACGGGTGAACTGACGGGTAAGGCGGGTACATCCGCGGATAAGGTGACGAGTAAATCCGCGAGTATAATTTGTAAAGAATTCGGTCACATGATACGTCGAATATAACTCGTATCCATTGTTGTAGGGAAATGTACTGACCCTTGTAGTTTAAACAAGGGAAAACTTCTTATTCGCGCTCCATACCTAGCTAAATAATATATAGCCCTCACGAGTATGAGGGCTATAGGTCGGCCCTAGTCACCTCCAGCGAGGGTTTTAGATAATTTTATTACGAATCACCCACCTCTGAAACTGCCGTACCTCTAATCTCTATCCCCTCCTGCGCACTATTTTAAAATCTTGCGCACTATTGTGAAATAGTAACGAATATATCGCCGTCTGAATTTTCCAGTCGACAACTTCCACTTTATACGCGCCATGTTCAATTGCAAACGGCCGAGCACACATATAGCGTGACGTCACCAACATGGCGCGTAGAGAGTTGAAGTTTTCGACTGGAAATTCAGACGGTGATATATTCGTTACTGTTTCACAATAGTGCGCATGATTTTAAAATAGTGCACAGGAGGGGATAGAGATTAGATGTACGGCAGTTTCAGAGGTGGGTGATTCGTAATAAAATTATAGAAAACCCTCGCTGGAGGTGAGTGGGGCCGACCTATAGCCCTCATACTCGTGAGGGCTATATATTATTTAGCTATCCATACCTAGATATATCAGGGCTCGACCAGTCAGAATCGCGTATTCGACGGTCATATTTTACCACGTGACATATCAACATATAGTGGGAACGACCTAGCGCAATAATTCCATTCCACTGGCCATACCTGGTGTATTTATATGGACGTTATTGCAAAAGGTAAGTATAAGGGGGGGGGGGAGTAACTCTATTTTGATTTTTAGATGTTTGCCAATTCATAAAATTGAATTACACAATGTTATACACTTTTTCTAGGTTTTTTCATCTTTGGGTATCTTAGTATTGCCTTTATATGACTATCAACAGAACTAAACCCCTCTTGTCTAAGTACATAATGCTTATGGTTTGATTCTTCCACAGTAATAATAAGTACTTCCAATTTGACACCATGATCAGGTTTGGGATCTGATTTTGCATACTACATTTATATAAGTAATATTTTACCACTAATATTAAGTGATTTACAACCGAATGGGCGCTGCCACTATGACAAATGTAATATCGTGGTGGGAGAAATTATATTCGTAACCACTGCTCATTGCTCCCCAATTGCTCTTGCTCATGTGATGTGAGGCGCCCCATTTTCACACTACTTATTGCGCATTAAATTTTGTGTTTGAGCAAGGGCGCCGAAGGATATTTTGGAGCTGTGAATGCATTCGCGCACGTAAAGCCTATATTTTACAGAACATTTGTTTCCTCTGTTTCCGGGGTATCAACCTTGAAAAATATAGGCGCCGAATCGGTAGACATACGAATGTTCAATTTCATTACAATCAGCTTCAGAAAATGGAGTAAAGTGGATCCGGAATACTTCATACCTTGTGTAGGGTCTGAATTTCGGCGTTATTCTGGTATGAAAATAACTGTCAATAACTACACCACATTTGACCAATCAACAAATGTTTCTATGCAAAAAATTACTGTGAGCTTAACCGGAGGTTGACAAGCTTAGCAATAACAATAGTGGCATTGCCTTGCCGTAACAAAATATATCGCTGGCCCATAACCTTTACGAATAATGTTAAATAGTTATCTGTGGGTGGAAGTTGCTTTGTATGTATATCATAACTAGATTGCTCAATTAGGATTGTAAGGATGGGTGTGGTTTAGACGTCAATCAAGAGTGCCCGTGATGGACAGTTTATTTACGAAATATTGCATGGAGAGAACATCGCAGCTAGCCAGCACCCCTGTCGCACAGCCTAGAGCATGAATAGGTACTAATTCTAAAAACTCTGGCGTTGAATGTATGTGGATATTGAAAAACTCAAAATGTCTTACGGAAGAACTTGATGCTAAAGGTCACATACCGTATAGACATGTATCCACATGGGATTTTTCGACTCTCTATACCACAATCCCTCATCAGGGCCTTATTGGCCGTCTAAGTTCATTAATAGTATCTGTGTTCAAGAAAACTGATCGTAGATATATTAATGTCGGAAGCCATAAAACATTCTTTAGCTCTACTACATACAAGATATATCATTCATGGGATGTTTCTTTGTTTATAGAGTTGCTTGAATTTCTCATTAAAAATATCTATGCGAAATTTTGCAACACAATATATCAACAGCATATAGGTATTCCAATGGGTACTAATTGTGCACCCCTATTGGCTGACCTATATCTGTTCTCTTATGAATATGACTATATGCAGGCGCTTTCAAAAACCGATCCATTCAAATTACAAGCGTCTAGTCCGTCATTCATAATCCAGCCGTCGTCCATTAGAGAATATCCGCGTCCATAATCCAAAGACCTATTCCATATTCCATATAACAGTATTAGCACCACATTCAAAAAGACAATCATAGTATACAAAAACATAGGCTTGTTTCCTGCAAGAGAGAAGCGGTCAACAGTTTTCAATGATGCCGGCAAGACATCATGATGTTCCAAAAAATATCAAATCCGTATCGCTGATCAGTATTCTTAATCCATAATATTCGTTGTAAAGTCGTCATCTAAAGAATGATGTATCTCAGTCACGCTTTGATTGTGACTGTTCATATGAGTACCATGGGGATCTTGAAGTACATGGGTTCATACGGCCCCTAGCCCCGGGTCAAGCGGAATTAGACACAAGTTACGAAACGTAACGTCATAGATCTTGCACGCTACGCTCGTATTTTGCTATCAGCATGCGATATGTATCGCCAAATTTGAAAACTTTGAGTGGAGGCGCTTGGTGGAATAGCCCTGTTTTATAAGTTTCTGCAACAATGTTTTGTGACGTTGATTAAAATCGCCACATTTAACACAGGATCTAGCAAATGCTACTAGGCGAGATATGTATACGCCATATGCAGGTCCCACTGGAATATTACTGTCAGAAAGGGATAGTTTACGATGTCGAAATTGTAATCATCTCTTTTGTCATAAAGTCGCCGAGAGAGAATGCCCGCTTCATTTTTGTAGAGATATAGATCTAAATATGATGTGCCTGTAGGGCTATCTGTAGTTTCCTTCAAATCCAGTGAAGGTGGATATATATCCTTCACTGTCTCATTTATATAGCGGTTATCCACAGCGAGAAGATCGTCTATATAGCGTTTGGTGAATGAGAAGGAACGGGCTTTGAATGGATCGGTTTTTGAAAGCGCCTGCATATAGTTATATTCATAAGTGAACAGATATAGGTCACCCAACAGGGGTGCACAATTAGTACCCATTGGAATACCTATATTCTGCTGATATATTGTGTTACCAAATTTCACATAGATATTATTAATGAGAAATTCAAGCAACTCTATAAACAAGAATCCCATGAATGATATCTCCTGTATGTAGTAGAGCTAAAGAATGCTTTATGGCATCCGACATTAATATATCTACGATCAGTTTTCTTGAACACAGATACTATTAATGAACTTAGACGGTCAATAAGGTCCTGATGAGGGATTGTAGTATAGAGAGTCGAGAAATCCCATGTGGATACATGTCTTTACGGTATGTGACCTTTAGCATCAAGTTCTTTCTTAAGACATTTTGAGGTTTTCAATATCCACATACATTCAACGCCAGAGTTTTTAGAAATGGTGGCGCAATACCTTTCCCAAAATGTGTTTACCTCCTGAAGGGCCCTCGTCAACAGGGTTGAAAGAAGCTTGGTGGTGCAGCTTCTAGAACCAGCTATGAATTTAGCTTTGTATGGTGATTTATGCATTTTGGGGGTCCAGTATACTTTTGGTGTATCATTATGTTTGGTTGGAATACAAATACCTCTTTCCTTGAGAAACGTTTTGTGATTGTTAAATAAATCTTCCAGAGTAAATGCAGTTTGAGAGTAAGTAGACGATATGTTTTTCGCACTCAATTCTTCAACCAGCACCTGGTAATAGTAATATTTGCATATGAATATTATATTATTTGGAGCTTTGTCCGCCGGGACTATGACGAATTTACTCTGGAGATTTGCTAGAACTTCTTGCGAATTGGGGCTTCTCAGTACTTGTTTTGCTTGGGGAAGGGTACTTCTGTCAATATGGCGGATTGTTTCAACGACCTTGCTCTTGGTAAGGTCCAGCCAATCAGCGAGTACTGTAGGTTCAACTTTTTCTCGCTTAGACCAATCTATAACGTACTGTTCCAAAGCAGACATGACTAGGCCTATCTTCTGGTCGGCCTTCAGATTTATATTTCCCGCCTCTCTATATTCAGGTCCCTTCATCAGGAGTAATCTTAGGTCCTTATCACTCACCACATCAAAATCACCAGTCACAACATGTTTGCATGGTGTATAGATTAAGCTCGACGATCCACAATCACAACTATAGCCCCCCGACGTGTATAAGTTCCAGTCATACATAAACACACAATACAAGCCATTCTCCTAGTCTCATCTCATTCTTGGTCACTCTCCATTACAGTTGAACAGACCTGACCCCGTTTCAGAGTCTACCATGTATTCACTTGCCCAACCGATATCGTTCAAGTCTCTGTCGATTTCTTCCGCACAATTCTACCACGAAGGCACGATCGGGTACACCCACGGGTGAACTGACGGGTAAGGCGGGTACATCCGCGGATAAGGTGACAAGTAAATCCGCGAGTATAATTTGTAAAGAATTCGGTCACATGATACGTCGAATATAACTCGTATCCATTGTTGTAGGGAAATGTACTGACCCTTGTAGTTTAAACAAGGGAAAACTTCTTATTCGCGCTCCATACCTAGCTAAATAATATATAGCCCTCACGAGTATGAGGGCTATAGGTCGGCCCTAGTCACCTCCAGCGAGGGTTTTAGATAATTTTATTACGAATCACCCACCTCTGAAACTGCCGTACCTCTAATCTCTATCCCCTCCTGCGCACTATTTTAAAATCTTGCGCACTATTGTGAAATAGTAACGAATATATCGCCGTCTGAATTTTCCAGTCGACAACTTCCACTTTATACGCGCCATGTTCAATTGCAAACGGCCGAGCACATATATAGCGTGACGTCACCAACATGGCGCGTAGAGAGTTGAAGTTTTCGACTGGAAATTCAGACGGTGATATATTCGTTACTGTTTCACAATAGTGCGCATGATTTTAAAATAGTGCACAGGAGGGGATAGAGATTAGATGTACGGCAGTTTCAGAGGTGGGTGATTCGTAATAAAATTATAGAAAACCCTCGCTGGAGGTGAGTGGGGCCGACCTATAGCCCTCATACTCGTGAGGGCTATATATTATTTAGCTATCCATACCTAGATATATCAGGGCTCGACCAGTCAGAATCGCGTATTCGACGGTCATATTTTACCACGTGACATATCAACATATAGTGGGAACGACCTAGCGCAATAATTCCATTCCACTGGCCATACCTGGTGTATTTATATGGACGTTATTGCAAAAGGTAAGTATAAGGGGGGGGGGGAGTAACTCTATTTTGATTTTTAGATGTTTGCCAATTCATAAAATTGAATTACACAATGTTATACACTTTTTCTAGGTTTTTTCATCTTTGGGTATCTTAGTATTGCCTTTATATGACTATCAACAGAACTAAACCCCCCTTGTCTAAGTACATAATGCTTATGGTTTGATTCTTCCATAGTAATAATAAGTACTTCCAATTTGACACCATGATCAGGTTTGGGATCTGATTTTGCATACTACATTTATATAAGTAATATTTTACCACTAATATTAAGTGATTTACAACCGAATGGGCGCTGCCACTATGACAAATGTAATATCGTGGTGGGAGAAATTATATTCGTAACCACTGCTCATTGCTCCCCAATTGCTCTTGCTCATGTGATGTGAGGCGCCCCATTTTCACACTACTTATTGCGCATTAAATTTTGTGTTTGAGCAAGGGCGCCGAAGGATATTTTGGAGCTGTGAATGCATTCGCGCACGTAAAGCCTATATTTTACAGAACATTTGTTTCCTCTGTTTCCGGGGTATCAACCTTGAAAAATATAGGCGCCGAATCGGTAGACATACGAATGTTCAATTTCATTACAATCAGCTTCAGAAAATGGAGTAAAGTGGATCCGGAATACTTCATACCTTGTGTAGGGTCTGAATTTCGGCGTTATTCTGGTATGAAAATAACTGTCAATAACTACACCACATTTGACCAATCAACAAATGTTTCTATGCAAAAAATTACTGTGAGCTTAACCGGAGGTTGACAAGCTTAGCAATAACAATAGTGGCATTGCCTTGCCGTAACAAAATATATCGCTGGCCCATAACCTTTACGAATAATGTTAAATAGTTATCTGTGGGTGGAAGTTGCTTTGTATGTATATCATAACTAGATTGCTCAATTAGGATTGTAAGGATGGGTGTGGTTTAGACGTCAATCAAGAGTGCCCGTGATGGACAGTTTATTTACGAAATATTGCATGGAGAGAACATCGCAGCTAGCCAGCACCCCTGTCGCACAGCCTAGAGCATGAATAGGTACTAATTCTAAAAACTCTGGCGTTGAATGTATGTGGATATTGAAAAACTCAAAATGTCTTACGGAAGAACTTGATGCTAA